>JAOEHY010045796.1:0-10007 GCA_025447955.1 Psilopsiagon aurifrons
TATTCTCTTCCCTTGTATTTCTCTTGTCATTATTATTATTAGTGGTAGCAATAGTGGTTTGTGTTATACCTTAGTTATTAAACTGTTCTTATCTCAACCCGTGGGAGTTACATTCTTTCGATTCTCCTTCCCATTCCTCCAGGAGCAGAGGGATGTAAAAGGGGGAAGTGAGTGCGCAAACTGCGTGGTTGATTTATGGCTTAAACCATGACAGAAGATAAGCATATAGAGAGAACTGAGCTAAGCTGGTACCCTAGTGATGCTCACTATGTGCTAACTATTTGTTCTGTTAGACTTTACTTGTGCTTCAGGTAAACATAATCTATGATGGGACCTTACTGACAACTATTTGTTCTATTAGACTTGTGCTCAAGTTAACAGAATTTATCACGTGACCTTACTGACTGATTACAGGACTGCACACTGTTAATCTGCTCATTCCTATTCACGGTTGTCTAGAGTAGGGTTCTGTTATGCAGTTTGATCTAGGTCAGACTGGTAACTCAAACAAAAACAAGCCGCACTTCAGTTTGTGCTAAATTGGTCAAATTTAAACTTAAGGGTACCTAGATTTGAAAAGCTTTTGCATGATCACTGTCTTCTGTTATAGGGCACAAAACATCCTCAGCTAAAACATACCTGTCCATCCAGCACAGGCAAATGAAACCAATTACATTAGTCCTATTAAATTGCTAGCAGTTCTGTGTTTAACTAACTTAAAGACCTTACTTAGCAAGGCTACACATCATTGTCAAGATCATAGCAACAAACATTTGGCAGTATCTCAGGTCTAAATAGGTTTTAAACGCCTAGCACTGACAAATACCTGAGAGGCTAATTTCTGCACAAAACTAGAAGCAGGGAACTGCACAGCAACTTATTGAGAACACCATATGAGGGAAATTTGGTTTGGACCTGACTTCTGCATATTATAAATAATTCTGAAAGAGTATAACCTGGCATGAAAGCATTTAATAATCTTCAACTGCTCCAAGCCAGTGAAGTGGATACTCTGGAGACACGATTTGGGAGGTAAAACAGGTTGTCATTGTGTTCAGCATGCCAGCCAGGGAAGCTAACTGAAAAATCTCCTTCTGTTCAGTTTTCACATTTTGGGGTTAAACAAGCGTTTCCAGACTCAGATTTTATTCCCGTCTGTGATATGTCACCATAATGAAAATTCCACTTTTACCACCTTCACTGCTCCCCAGGAACCTAATTTTTTTCATGATCTTTTAGAACCAGAGCCTGTAAAGGCTGCAGAAGTCATCTACAGCACTGGCTAGGGTTTCAAGCACCTAACAACTATACTGTTGTGTGTTTCTATACAACTTAAATCTAGCCCAAATATATGCACTAGTATCAGCTGAAATCACACCTCTGAGTTGCAGCCTAGGTATACTCTAAATAAAAATGTGTTTAAAAAACAGAAGACCGTAATGACTCCTTAAAGACTGTGGAAAGCTATTTATTTCTGCCTTGGTAAAGAAGAAGGATTGCAGAACTTAGCACTTACTAATTGTGTGAAGATTGGCTGGAAATAAACACATGCACAGCAAGGTCTGCTTTGCTCTAGTGTCAGACATACAGAACAGTACTGCTTGGTAAATGTAAAAACCTAAGCACTGCAGTACTTAAAATACTGGGGAAAATGTCAGCAAAAATGAGGACAGTGAGGACTTGAATGGTCAATGTCCTGTCCTGCTTTTAGCATTAGACAGTGAACTTGGCTGGTCAGCTGGATTCAGCAGGCATTCAACCAGACTGTGGTGCAAACAAAGCATGTTTCCATGAAATTCAGGCAAATTCAGGGAAATCTGAAGAGCTATGTTACGTGGAAATTTGAACTAGAAGATCGCTATAACCTCCTCCAGCACAATATTCTGTCTTTTCAAGAGCTTAGCCAGTTGCCTTATGCATCACTGAACTCAAGGCCTGCAACTAAGCTCATTTAGGGGATGGATAAATCTTTTAATTAATTTCAATAGGCTTTGGATGAGGTCCTAGCAGAAACTGTGATTCAGCAGTTCATGGGACTAGGAAGGAAGTAGAAGTCTGTTTTATCACTCATAGTGAGTGGGCAAGAATTATATGAAAATAGTTAAAAAGAGGTGGATGGAAGATCGTCCCATGACAGTATGAGGGTACATTCCTTGCTTGGATGTAAGCCTGAAGAATTTGCATTTGCTGGAAAGTACTGACAAGAGCATAGGAAATAATGCTCTCCCAGAAGTGGCCAGTTATAACATTTCTGATGCTGGTTCTGATGATGGGATGAGTCAAAACCTTTCACACTATGCTGACGAAGGGTGTGCCACACACTGAAACTTGCCCTGAGCCATCAGGGTGGAGCTTCATGAAAATCTGGTCTGCACTGCAATTAATATATTATTTTGCCAGTACCTGAAGACATCTCTTGATAAATAATGTTATTTGCAAATTATCTTCTGACTTGAACTGTTATTCCAAGCATAGTGGGTACAATTCACCTGGTCAAATGTGGACTCTGAAATTGTCTACAACTAGTTATTTACATTTGCTGGACGCACAATGGAGAGAAGTAGGCACTTTCCAGACCAGATTTATGAGACTCATTAAGATAGCAGCATCTGAATGAGCAGACATTCAAAAGTGGCCTTCTAAATGAATCAAGTGAGTCCCATCCTAAAAATACCAGTTTCTATTAAATGTCTAAACAGGGATTCAAGTAGTTGAAATATATCTTGTTATCTGCAGAGAATGAAAGACAACTATAGCTTAAATATCCTCACAGAGTATTCAACGAATCAAACCTAAAGACAGACATCAATTTTGACAGGCTTTGGATCACGGCCTATTTGAAGGTGTTGGATTCTGTTCTATTTATTCAAAGGCTGGCATGAGAACAAACAAGCAATGCCCAAATAGGAAAAAAGCTTCTTTGTTAATATAGCATAGAAAGAGCTTTTTATCTTGGAATTATATACTTGTTATTTTAATAATATTTTGATTTTTATTATTAAAATACCTGTACACATTTTAACCATACCCATAAAAAATTAAAGATGTACAAGTCAAACCTGTAAGCACTGTACTATGTGCACTATTATATATATGCTTTGAAATACCACAACAAAATAAAGCAGTCTCTTTTGGGAAGCACATCAAATGCAGAAGGACATCATGGTGAAGACTTTATGAGATTTCAAGAGATTTATTTTTAGAAATGAGATTCAGAAAGAAAGGGAATTAAAGAAGGAATGATAAAAGTATACTATGGGAAATGTGAAAGTCTGAGGAGCAAATCTACAAATTATACATCTAGGAGTTCCCCTACAGCAAAAACAAATCTCAGTTCCCAATATCTCTGGCCTTGCAGCCCTTTAAATCTCACTGAACAGTGCAGAAGGATAATGGAATGAAAATTAGGACCTTGCTTTCTGTTTTTCCCAGAACAACAGCTCTTGGCACTTCACACATCTCACAGAAACTTAATGAATTACTGCAAAAAGACCCTATGTTCTTGTTGCCGAGGTGCTGAAGGTCTTCCAAGGTGCAAGTAAACATGGTGTCCATAACAGGTTTTTATGTATAGCTGAATCTTCAGATTTTCTCTGCAGGCATCCTCAGAGCAGTCTCTTGGCTTTACAGAAATCATTGCACTTCAGTGAGGTCACGACTCAAAGCTATATCCCCCACCTCTCTCAAATCTCTGTAACTCTGATATGACAACTGAGTTTTCTTGTATTATTTGCTGCATTTAGCCCCTTAATTTTGCTTGATATACTGTATCTTATCTGATACATGTGAGCACAAGCTTCACATAATGCCTTTTTGTTGCAAAGTAAAGTTATATCTTAATTTTTGTTTATTTTAGCTTTTTTGTCTGATTGTAAAATGCTCAATCATATAGTAGAAGCATGTTAAAGCATGTACAAACATCCTGCTTTTATAAAAGTGAGAGAAGTTAAAAACTTACAAATTATGACATCTTGTCCTCAAAAATCTGTTTTCCTAGGGCAGTAGCTTTTACAGTTGAATGTGATGAAATTCCATTTACCAAGCTCCATTAATCATTTTATCACAGCTGCCTGAATTCCCTCCTTCCTCTGAAGGTTTTCAAAATGTCAGTGCAACCACTCCACATTGCAAATACTGCTGAAACAGCCATGAAAAACCTTATTTTTATTAAATAATTTAGTGTGCATTCACACTATTTCATTATAAGGATGGTGAGAATTCCCCAAGAGTTCAATTATCTTTAACTATAGCATATAATTAAACTGTAAATTGAAATTACAGCTTTAAAAAAAGGAATTTCTAAAAACAGTATTTCCATAATGTCATAGAGTAGTATATCACAGTATTCTGGAGTACATGCTTTCATACATTGTAACTTTACTTGTAATTAAGTATGTAAAAACTGGCAGATTTTTTAATGAATATGTGTTTCTGCAATAGCTATTTACTACATTCACTTACTCATAAAAAAAGGGATGCAAGTGCAGCAGAGTGTTTTATAGACCTGTGTATCCCTGTAGGCAGAGGCAGCTTCCTTTCAAAAGCAGACTGACCTAACAGCAATTCATAGTGTAGACAAACCTGTTTCCCACATTTCACACAAAAGTTAATTAAGGTATGGAGACAAAGCTCTAAACCAACAGAGTAAAGAGATACATATATTAACTCATCGGAGACAAAAGACTGAAAGAAGCTTCCATAGGAAGAAAATAATAGGGTCTGATCTATGGGAGAAAAGCATAAGAAGAACTAATAATTAGGCATTAAAGTCAATCAAATGCAAAGTAGAAATGAGGCACATCAACAGCTGTTATCTTCCTGAACCTTTGCTACCAAGGAAAGCAGTTCCTGCTTTCCAACTAGCTCCACCATGGTATCAAGAAGAAATAGTTATTTAGAGCAGAGGTAGGTAGACATCACGTATGTAGATAAAACCACTCAGAACCTCTCTTCTATATTAGATTACATCCATGCGACAATCACATAATGACAGTCAACCTCATGTTACACAACTGTTTCTTAGAGAATCAGTTTATGGAGCAGCTAAAATGGCTTCTATAGACATAAGTGATTAAGAATTATGTTTTTGAAAATACACTCAACACGATTTATAAAACTTGCACAAAACTTGGTGTTTAGTTTAGATACAGGTGAATACCAGTTGTCTTTCCTTGGGGACTAACTCTTACCACACACTGCCTACAGGAAAGGAGGGAGGGTAAGGAGTCCGATCTCAGTGATTACGAAGGACGTGAGTAAAGGTGTCATATGTCAAGTCACCAAATAAGCCAAAGTCTAAATAAATTTAGCCCTTGAGTAATGCCATTATAGGATATTCATTCATGCTGTTCAAAAAGCAACTGTCTGTTACATTGCCAACCACCACAGCAGCAGTTGTGTTTATTTAAATGAAGAGGGTGTGGACCCAAGAGCTACATCTTTCCAAACATTACTCTAGCAACCAAATGTTTGGAAATTGCTGTCATATGTCTGAAATGTGCCCTATACTGGACAACTTTCTGAGGCCTCCTAGCCCTGTTTTTAAGCTGGAGATTCACCCTGTGGTTCTTCTGACCACTAACAGAAGTTCTTTCAGAGTTTCTTCTTTCCTTCTCATTTTGTTCCTTAGCAGTAATTTACTTCAGGTATTAAAAAAACAAACAAACTATATTTAAAAGTTTTTTACCCCTGAGAGGGGTCAGGGGATCACAGGAAAATTCAAGGCACAGAGCTCAGGATGTCATCTAATCCAGCCTGCTGCTCAAAACAGGGTGAGAAATGAGGTCAAACAAGGTTACTTGGGGCTTTATCCAGGAAGTTCTTAAAAAGATCCAAGGATTGAGACTGCAAAACCTGACAGTACAGAGCTCAGAAGTTTGCAATTACATTCCTTAATATGTCTGAAACAAAGTTGTTAAAATTTTCCAACTGCACTAATGCTTAGCTGCAATGCTCATGCATTTTCATCTTAGCTGAAATAACATAAACCACAACCAGGATTCTATTTGAATGACTTCTCAGTAAACAGAAACTTTGACACCAGGACAAACAGTTTGTATACACTGCATAATACAGTTAAAATGAGAATTGTTGGTAAGGAGGTAGAAAGTCTGTGATATAACTGTTCATCTCTCAGTGAGATATGGCATTATGGTGTGTGTTGCATACTGCAACATACATCTTGCAAAGAGGTACAAAGGATTGTGTGATAGGCATCAGGCCAGGGTTCAATCCAACTGATATTCAACATGTAGATAGCCAGGCTATCCCAGGAGTGAACCTGAGCAATGTGAACGTATTGACACCAACTGAGTCAAGCCAGGGTTTTACCCCCTGACATGGGTCACAAAGAAAATATAGTTTACATTCATCTTAAAGGTTCCAGCCCTTGAGGATTGATGCTCCCCAGCAAATAGAAGAAAAACTACTTGTAGGGTGTCTAAAAGACATACAAAAGTTATGAAAGACTCGGGAAGAATTTTTCATGATAGTTTGCCTTGCAGCTACCTGAAGTGTAAGGTAAAACAAAAACCAAACTTCTCAAGAAAGTGTGAGCTCATAAGGGGCATATTGGCCTACTTGGCTGAAAATTTGTAAGTTTGAATTTAAGCATTTATATTACTTTCTAAATTCTGATGTGGAGAGAGTGACAGCTGTAAATCATACACCATAATCTTCATGGGATTAACAACTGCAAGATAACCTGGAGAGAGGTTCCAGAGAGATGTCCTGCAGCAGGTGCGGACATGGAGTCAGTCTGCAAGAGGGAAAAGACAAGATCCACAGAGGTTCTGCCGCTCCATTGCAGGATGAGGTTGAGCTTGCCGCAGGATGCCAGAGACCCCCACGATGCTGACACCTCTGACGCTAACTTCCACAGCCAGAGACTTGGATTAAGTAGCATCTTCTGCACCTGCTACCAGCCACCATGCAGCATATCAAAAAAGCTACATAAAGCTTCCTCAGTTGCAAATGACTCATCTGAGACACTGAGCACTCCTGTAGAACTAGGTCCAACTTTTTAGAAGGTAACTGAATGGGACTCACATCCTTTCTCCTTCTTCCTCCTTCTCCCTTTTCATTTCCTTTTCCACTTTATTTCTCATTTGTTTTGTAATAGTCCTATTGTATTTTTATGTAAAGTTATGTACATCCTCCAGATGTAATAGCTAGGTATAGCTGCCAAGATTTGCAAAAGAAGAGGTAGGTTGATTCCATTACAAAAGTATTGTAATTACCATAAGATTAGACTTAATTTCGGAGCACAAAGTGACAAATTAGAGGCATAATTGGGCAAGGTTGTAACAAACCTTGCACAACACATTTAGTCCTTCAGAATTCAACATTTTTCAAATCAACATCTAAGGGGAAGTGTCTTTATTCTTGCAAGAAGCTTTGTTTCATTTTGCTAGGTACACCTAGATACCCTGCATCTGAGAATCTTCAAACTTCTATCTTCCTTAGACCACTGCTGGTAAAAAACTAGTAAAGTCATTCTCTATTTCCACAACCAAAGGGATCTCACACATCCCCCACATTATCAAGTCTCCTAGATTCACTGTTATGCAAGAGACTATCAATTATTATGCACCTAATTCACAGATTCTTATCATAATTGGCGTATTGTGTTCCTTGAGCATAAAAGAAACATCATCCTGTCCTGTGTGACAGGTTCCACCCAGCTTTCTGAGATCCCTGAAAAAATTATTTACTTAGTTATTGACGAGAGAAACATACTTTTCAGGATCTCTCACCTATTATGCAGAGACTAAGTAAAGGTTCTTCGCCACTGGAAATATTTGTTTTAAATGTCCTCAATAACTTTCAATACAGACTTCTCATTCAAATTTAGGAAACACATGACAGCTGCAGCATGTTCTTTGGCAGCTTCAGGCTTTGGCAAATGCAGCTAACAATCAAGTTCCCAGCAGGCTTTCCCAGCGGGCTTAAGATTAAACTACTGAGATAACTCATGAGATAACAGCATCTTTTATCCCATTCCATCTTTTATGACAACATAAGTCAGCTAATTTCATTTTGCCACAGACTTGATCATCCTCAGCACTGCAATATTAAAATGCACCACATCATGGGATGGAAACTCTTGAAAGAAACATTCTAGCCTGGCACCAGGCAGGTACAAATACATGTTTTTTAAGAAGATTCCACTGAACCAAACCACTAAAAGCACAAGTCCAACATTTGTGAACTAGAATTCCTAAAATCCACACCAAAACCTGTAAACTCCTAATATTTCACCACCTGACTCACCACTATTAAAATGCCTTAAAATCAATGTTTCCATGGCTAGGCATGTGCACAGGGAGAGATAAATCTTCACTAGGGATTCAGAAAATAAGCATTTCTTCTCAGAGCATGCTTTGTCTGAGACTGTAAAGGCATACCCCTGACTATAATACGCAATTCAGCTGTGGAACTCCTTGCAACAGAGAACATGGATATTGAGTTTTACATGGGTTCAAACACAGATGGCATAAACTCTTGACAGACAAATCTGTCAGACTGATGAGTAGAGTTACCACATCCAGCTCAGGAAGGGTCTGAGTCACCAGTCAGTGTATTCAAACATGTAGAGACTATTTAGAGGATGTATCATTCTATGTTTGGTCTGTACAAGTCCTTCCCTCAGCATTTGTTGTTGACTGCTGTGAGAGACAGGATACTGAGGGAAATGGATCATTGTATCATGCACTATGGCTATTTTTATGTTTTTATAAGCCCAGTGACAAAAGAATTGCACTTCTGAGGAGCTCTCCAACATCCCTTAGTAGTCCTACAGTGCAAATACAGAACTGAACCACAGTGCTGAGGGGCAGCGCTGATGGGGAATGTACTCATTTCCCTAAGGACATTTATGGCTACTATACATGAGGAAACAACTATAGTTAAAAAGAAAAAAAAAATCCACAAAGCCCCAGTGCAGTGTCTTCCCCGAGATTCAGCATTCACTGCAAGGGTAAAACTAAATGCCACTGACAGGGGATAAATATGAATAAATATGAATAAATATGGATTCCGTGCACAGATAAGTGACCTGAACAGCCACCAGCTGTTTAATAGGAAATGTTCAGCATCACTGCTACTCTCATTTCCTTTAGGAAGAATACCTTTACATAAGGGAGCCTAGTCAACAAGAGTGCCTGCACTTCCAATCTATAATGCTAGTGGCTACCACAATACTAGAGTTTGAACAATACAAATCCTAAATCACTTCTCTGAATCTAACTGAGCACTCCCATATAACCCAGAGGAGTACTTTGTAGAGAACATGAGACCACGCTTCCTTTCTTTCCCATGAAAGCAACATTGCTGAGGAAAGTCCCAAGCTTTCTGCTGCCATGGCCAATGCCAAAAATTGAACTGCATGGAGTGCCTTTGCTAACAAATGAGAAGAAAAGTGGGCGTGATGAGTATCTCCCCTCCCAGCATAAACCCCCAGGGAAGAATACGTGTGGCGACAGGGAGCCCTCAGGCATTTCAAGCAGACAGGATATTTCCAGTCAGATGATAATGCATTGTACTGCAGAGTGAGATAAGCCATTTCTGATTTGGCCAGCATCATTTTATGCATGATTTAGTAATGATTTTATATTCACTTTACAGTAGAGAAGGAAGGCACAGCTGAAGGCATCCTAAATTTTTCCTTTTTGATTGACTGCAATTTGCTCTTTGGTGGAAAACCTGAGGTATTTTTTGCTTGGCTGCATGTGCATATATTTTCTTGTCCACATGATCTGGTACCTCAACTTTTTATTCTTCCATTTTGTAAATTATCAGTCTAAAATATAAATATCCTTGCTAGGCATTTGTAACACAAAAGTGCCATATATTATACTGCATATAGAGACTTAAGGCAAATTTAAAAGTAGGCATTTCAATTTTCATTTATTGAACTCTGCTTATGTTGCTTCCACTTATTTAAGAATAACCAGATTATTCTTATATTGTGAGTATGAGCTGTATTTCTCTGCTACTTTTTTCGGTTT
>JAOEHY010045798.1:11969-22015 GCA_025447955.1 Psilopsiagon aurifrons
GCATTCTTTTGATTCTCCTTCCCATCCCTCCAGGAGCAGAGGGAAGAAAAAGGGGGAAGTGAGTGAACAAACTGCGTTGCTGATTTATGGCCTAAACCACGACATGTAATTTCCGAGCTTGGTCTTAAAGAAACAGAAAGGAAATAGCAGTCAATATTCTCTTATTTTTGGAAATTATAAATGTCAGCCACAGTTCCAATTGATAGTATTTACAATCAGAAAAATGCCAATAAACACATTTTCCCATGCTTTACTTCCAGAAATGTCTTTGCAATTTGATTTATTTGGTTGTGAATTCACATTCTAAAGTAGTTTTCAGAGATACAAAGCATGTTGGACCTCCATAGGTGATTGAAACACACAGAGAAAGAAACCAAAACAAACCCTAGAACAGTTTTAATGTAGTAGATTATGTATGATTTAGCCTTTTTCTCAATATAACATTCTGTAAGAATAGTGTTCTCCTCCATTTCCAGCTCCTTCTAAGCTTTGAGACTTGTCCTGTTCCTGTGTAGACTGATGTCATCATGTAATTTCTAGGAGTGCAACAGGAAAATATTCTAGGCATTATCTACAGGTTGCAACATGATGACAACACTGTAACTAGACAAAGAAATTTTAAATTCTCTGTGGTGCCATTTGAAAACATGAAATCTAAATTCCAGGTTTGTTTACTTCAGCACAAAGTGCATCACGTTTAAGTCACAAAGCTATTTCAGTAATGACTTCTCAGTAATATTTCTTTTCATTATTAGTGTAATGTGCCTGATTCTGATCTTACTTACCATGCATTTTCATTTGTTCATTACTTTTATGAGATTTTCTTTTATCATTGTTCAACCTTTACTATACTGCAGTGCAATAATTCTACTGTACTTCATAAAATCTTTTTTAGTTATTTATAGGGGAAAAAAATCTACCTAAAAATTACACAAAACCCCAAGAAGAATGCATATTTACTGAAATGGTTAAGATTGTAACAGGATAATATTAAAACCAAATCAAACATACAAGAAAATGCAGTTGCATTTAAGAGGAGATTGCAAAAAAAAAGCTTCCTAGTAGAAATATCATACAGGCATATATATATATATAAAATATGCTGCTTAAATATGCTATTCAGTCATGAAACACTAATGTAGCTGTTGAATTGACGTAAGGTAGGTGTTCAAATTCTAGCTAAATTTCAATACAATGTAAATCAAAGTAAGTGATATGAATAAATAAAGAACTTGGATATCTATATAAATTTCTATTTTTTAAATTTCAAACAAAAAAGATTTTGTACATGAGATATTTCTGGAATATTGGATCAGCTACGAATTTAAGGTAATCCTCATCATTATATAACACATTTATTGAGCCTGATTTAAAATTCCCTCTTTAACCGAAGTCCCATTAGAGGTAATCAAAATGATGCTTGAGTAAATTGGTCAGGACTAGGATGATCGCAGTGTGCTGCCAGTGGTTTTAAATTGTGCAAGGAGTAGAATGATAAAATATAATCTGCGTCAGAGTAAAAATGTGAGTATTCACAAAGAGAGACTGCTTCCTTTACCTGTCTCCAAGATAAAACTTTAAATGCAAGGAACAAGACACAGCTCCCTGGGGCTGCAGTGAGATATAAGCAGAAAGACTGAAAAAGAAAAACAATCAGTTCGAAATACAAAAGTTTAAAGATGTTATTACATCAACTTTCAAGGTGGGAACATAATTTGCACATGAAAATAGGGACGTATCTGAATCCGAGTTAATTTAAGTGTGATGAAATTCATTCAAGTGAATAAGTAGGAAAAAACAGCTACATGAAACCTCAAAAATCTTTTGCTAGTTATAGTGCAGAAATGCAACTTTTTATTTTTTTTTTTTTAATAGGTTGATGGATTCTATATGTTGCATGAAAAACACTTCGAAGCCGCAGTGTTAGCTCCCTGAATAGGTTCATCTTGTGTTCTCACAGCCTAGCTTTAGACACTCAAGTGCAATACATAGTTCCTTAGGCAAATAGGCTTACAAGTTAACATACCATTGAACATACCCAGAAGGACTATCCCCAGGCTAACTCCAAGTAATATGCTGATGCGAAGTAGTCCCAAGTTAGGATGTGAACACAAAGCAGGGGAAAACATTTGAAATGCTTAATGCTGTTGGTTTGAAAATTACTATTTAACTGACTACAACTGTGCACCTGCTCCTGAGTTTGCCATAATAGCACATAATCAATTATATTTGCCATTCTTTGAATTTAACTGAAATGGAGCTAGGAGATAGTTTTATTTTTTTATGGAAGACAGAATTTGGTTTCAAATTTGCACACAATTCACCTACTGCATAACAGCATATAATAGAAACATAAAATCATAGAATGATTTAGGTTGGAAGGGACCTTAAAGATCACCCAGTGCCAAAACCCCTGCCATCTTCCAGGCAAGGGCATCTTCCACGAGACCAGGTTGCCCCATACAACCTGGCCTTTAACACTTCCAGGAATGGGACAGCTACAGCTTCTCTGGGCAACCTGTTCTAGTTCTCACTACCTTCATAATAAATACTCTTTTCCCAGTGTCTAATGTAAATCTACCCTGTTCTAGTTTAAAGCAATTAGCCCTTACCTTACCACTACCTGTGCTTGTAAGAAGCCCCTCTCCAGCTTTCTTGTAGAACCCCTTTAGGCTCTGGAAGCTGCTCTAAAGTCTCCCTGGAGCTTTCTCTTCTCCAGGCTGAACAACCCCAGTTCTCTCAGTTGTCTTTGTAGGAGAGGTGCTGTGGCCCGCTGATGTTTTCTGTGGCCCTCCTCTTGACTTGCTCAAGAAGGTCCATATCTTTCTTTTATTAGGGCCCTAGAGCTAAGTGCAGTAATCCAGGTGAGGTTTCAAAAGAGCAGAACCTGTATGCTGCATTCCAACACTCCAGTCATAAGAGTCATCTGACCTCATCTCCATGATTTGACTGAGATCACAGCACTGCTGGTGTGAACATGTCTCTAATTCCTGTTGTTTGCTCGCTATAATATGTCCATTTGCATAGAGTCATTTAAGCAATGAAGTTGACTTACTGGCTGGAATTGCTAGAATTCCTCTGTGCTGCTCTTCAGGAGCTCTCCTGCTGACCTGCAATCCCCCTCCAGGCTTCGATCATCTCCTGCTGTTGCTGGCATAAAACCGGTAGGAATGGGAGGCACTGAAGTTTTCTTCCCCTGAAAACTTTGGTTTAATATATATATCGTAGGGGCACAGTACATCATTGAAAATCAGCTACCTGATTACCACATTTGGCACTGTAAAATGCAAAGCTCACATAACCTGAAGCATCATCAGCTGGCGCCTGACTGGCCTAATCACTTTGTCTTCTAAAGGATTTACACTGATTCCTAAAGATGCTTTTAAATCCCACGTTAAGACATTGTAATGGTGTTGGTTTTGCCCTTTGTCAGTTTATGTTATTCCTGGACTCCTTACTATCACTGCTGGAATTTTAGTTGACAGCAGTTATGCATGCTTCTCATAGAGCACACAGCCAGTCCAGCAAGTTGCACCTTAGGTGAAGTCCCCATTGGTCTTACTGTAGTCTAGTTTTGGAAGTAATCCAAGAAAAGTCTGGTCTCAGTCAAGATTAACTGAAATACTCATCATTAGTTTTTATTTTAGGGCCGTTAGTATTTCAGCAGCTTCTTACATTCTGATGACATTTTCATAAAAGCAATAAAAAAAGATCACAATATTTTAGAACTATGTATAGGCAAGATTCATTTCACCTCTTCCCTTAAAAATATTTATGGAATAACTACCTATCTTCAGAATAAAACTCCCATTAAAAATCTGTGGTGAATAGACCACATATTCCAGATTCCCTAATGAGAACAGGAAGTATCTTCTATACTTTTTCTCTTTATGGGATTTTTTTTATATATCTCAACACTCTGCTTGTAAGAAAATAGTTTATAATAACAATAAAAGTTGTTTAAAGAGCAGTCAAAGCTGTCATTACTATCTTTCTTAGTTTCTCCTTTTTTGTGTGTGTCTTTTTTTTTTGTTGTTGTTCATTGTTTTACTGATTTTGGCTGAAAGGAACATGCAGTCAGCTGTAACAGGATCTCTGTCCTTTCTTGAAGAGTTCCCATAACCTGTCTTACATTCCAATATTCATTGTTGTTGTATTGCTTTGCATAGGGTACAGGTTTGGGTTGGGATAGAGTTAGCTTTCTTCAGAGTGGCTTCTGGTGCTGGTTTAGATTTGTGAACAAAACTGTTCAAAACAGAGGTACGTTTTAAATACTACTGAGCAGTCAAGGCTTTTTCTGTTTCTCACCCTACCCCACCAGTGAGCAGGCTGGGGGTGTACAAGTACTTAGAAGGGGACCCAGCCAGGACAGCTGAACCCAACTGACCAAAGTTGTATCCCATACTGTATGTTGGATGAGGTCAGCAATAAAAGATGGGGGACAGAGGAATGTTTGGAGTTACAGAGTTTGTCTACCCTGGTAACCATCATGCCTGATGGAGTTTTGCTTCCCTGGTGATGGAAGAACACCTTCCTGCTGATGGAAAGTACTGAACGAATTCTTTATTTTGTTTTCTTTGCATGTACATCTTTGCTTTACCTATTAAGCTGCCTTTATCTCAACCCGAGGGTTTTCTTACTCTTAGTCTTCTGATTCTCTCCCCACCATGCTGCTGTTGGGCAGTGACTGAGCAATTGTGGGGGGCTTAACTGTCTACCAGGGTGAAAACAAAGCAATTGGATAAGGGTTTTGTGCAGTTGCCATAAAGATATTTCAACACTGGCAAGGCCTAATAATGCCAAGGACATAATCTTAGATTCTATATAGTAATAAAATGGAGATATTGATTATTGCCATAAGGATATACACTCACTTTAGCCGAAATGTCATTGCTCTCTACTATGACATTATGTCATACATTATGTCTGCCTTTAAGCGACTTGTCAGACTGCCTGACATGAAAATGTTATTTATATATTCAAATAGAAGCAGACTAGTTTTAGTCTCCAAGAGTTCAGTCAAAGTAAAGCTTTGGACACATATGCAGTGACTAAAAGTCTACTGTGTAATCTTAGACAAGCTTGAGTTTCTGAAAAAAAATAAATTGTAGAAGTGTGCAACTTTTCAGTTTCACTCTGTGGTTCAAAAGCTGGAATTTATTTTCTTGAAGGAACGTTTTGCTGTTTACTAACGAGTTATGAGTGAAATAAGAGTTTACAGACTTTTTTTTAAAGTTCCCTCCATCACCTACCTGCTCCATATATTAAATGACAAGACAGAATCAACAATAAGGATATTTTTCAGATAAATACAGAAAATTGCACTAAGAATTCTGATTCATTTTTAGTGGTTTTCTTGCCACAGGCAGGAAGGACAAACAGTGAGTTATGAAAAAAGTAGGTTATGAATCAAGGACAGCTGCTATGCAACTATCATATTGTAGTTAAAACCTTCTGTAGGCGTAGTATGACAAAACTCATCACTGACTTAGTAAGCCAGAGCAAGTGTTAATGAAAGGACAACACAGTCTAACTGAGGAATCATTAACAGGATTTCAAAAATCTGCCTACAACTCAACTGCCTGGTGCACACTCCTCAGCTTTGCTGTTGACACCAGGCTGTGTGGTTCGGTTGGTACGCTGGAGGGAAGGGATGCCATTCAGAGGGGCCTCGACAGACTTGAGAGGTGGGACAACCTCATGAAGTTCAACAAAGCCAAGTGCAAAGTCCTACACCTGGGTCAGGGCAATCCCAGACACAAACACAGACTGGGCAGAGAATGTATTGAGAGCAGCCCTGTAGAGGACTTGGATGTACAGCATAAGCCAGCTCTCACAGCCCGGAAAGCATCAAAAGGAATGTGGCCAGCAGGCTGAGGAATGTGACTGTTTGCCAGTACTTGGCTCTCATGAGACCATACCCGCAGTGCTGCATTCAGCTCTAAGGTGCCCAGCACAAGAAGAATGTGGACCTGTTGGAGCAAGTCCAGAGAAGGACAGAAAAATCATCAGAGGGCTGAAGCATCCCTCCTATGAAGAGAGAGTTGAAGTTGTTCAGCCTGGAGAAGAGAAGGCTCCAGGGAGACCTTAGAGCAGCCTTCCATTATCTAAAGGGGCCTACAAGAAGGTTGGAGAGGGACTTTTTAGAAGGCTAGCTAGTAATAAGTTAAGAGTTAATTGCTTTAAACTAGAAGAGGGTAGATTTAGGTTATATGATATGAAGACATTATTTACTGTGAGGGTGGTGAAACATTGCACAGGTTATCCAGAGAAGCTGTGGCTGCCCCATCCCTGGAAGTGTTAAGGCCAGGTTGTATGGGGCTTTAAGCAACCTGGTCTAGTGGAAGGTGTCTCTGCCCATGGCAGTGGGGTTGGAACTAGATGACCTTTAAGGTCCCTTCCAACCAAACCATTCTATGATTCTAAGAAAGCCTTGTAGAAACCTTTTACTGGGTCTTTTTATTAGTATTGCAGGATATGATATGGGCCATCTAAGATGAAAATGTCTGGAGATTTTTTTCATCCTGTATTATGCAATCTGCTGTCTGTATGAGAAAGATAAAGAGGATGGGGCAGTAGTATCTTAGATCACCACATTTTCCTGGGGCTTAAGATACCACTATTACCATGTAGAGTCAGTTTCCTTCTCGTATGATAGACGTGGCTTAAATTTCAGCTGTTGTAGTTTCAATGAAGTATATCGAATTTTACCAATAAAGAAGACAAATTCCTTTTCTTTTTTTAGCATTTTAATAAAGGCAAATTATCATCAATTGGCCATCATCTGTTGATGATAATTTTCAATTGGTAGTCATGCTTATGGCTAGGCAAAATTATACACATGCTTTGGATCATATAGAAAGCACAAGGTCTTCTTATGTTTGTAACTAGGGAAAGACACAAGCTCTTCATTCACTGAACAATTCAGGTTTTCTCTCATTCCCTGAATCTGCTTCATGGGGCAGATACACTGGGAAAGAGATATAAATTTCCAGTGTCACTAAATCCACCTTTGTGTATGTATGTCAAAACCCAGGTGTATTGGGAAGTGTGGGATCTGGTGTGATGCAAATAACATGGAATAAGTGGTGGATACTGTCCTGGTTTTGGCTGGGATAGAGTTAATTTTCTTCCTAGCAACTGGTGCAGTGCTATGGTTTGGATTTAGTCTGATAACAATGCTGATAACTCACTGATGTTTGAGTTATTGCTAAGTAGCACTTACCCTGATAAAAGGACTTTTCAGACTCTCATGTTCTGCCAGTGAGGAGAGGCACAAGAAGCTGGGAGGGAGCATAGGGACTGAATTTTTTCTGGGGTGCCATGTTGCTGTAAGACTTGTATTTCAAGGCCTAGAATAGTGTTCTGGGCAGTGGCACGGGGCACAACATATGTTTTCAGCCATATGATCTTTGCCTCCATTGCTGTAAGCACATAGAGCTTACCTTAGAGGGTTTGTTCGAGTGTCACAATCTCCCAAATATGGGTGATATAGTCAATCTAAATCCACTTGAGACTGAGGGGTGTGGTCAGGAAGTCTACCAGAAGAGGGAACTGCAAATTCTGTTCTCTATACCTATGTTCATCAGTTTTAAGCAATTTGAAGCTTCTTAGCTTTATATTTACATTTGTCATGAGTTCTTAAAACCCTTAATCAAAAGATGAGTGTATGATTCACCTTACAAAAAAATGGATATCTGAAATTAAATTCATAGATTTGTGCTGGACACGTTAAAAACCAATCATCCCCTTTTTTGAAGCAAGTGGATATCCATGAAGCTTTAATATATTTTCTATGAAAATTAATTATTTTAGTTTTAAAAGCCTAGCACTCAAGCAAAACTGCCTAAGCCGATATAAACGACACATTCACAATGAGGAATATTTACCCTTGAAATTACTTCTATATCAGCATATTATCACAATTTGCTGCATGTTTTCTCATGCTGGCAAACTTAGTTTTCTATTTGGCTGCGATATTTTTCTTTCATATGAGTAATACAAGTGAGAAAGTGATGAGCCATCTATTCTGGCTCAATACCAAATCTTGAGAATTTGTGCTTCATGTCTGACAGCTCTTAATAGAAGCTGGATTTAATCCAATTTTATACACTAAAAGGAAAAATAGAAAACCTTTTTGCTAGAGTTAGCACTCACAAAAGCACTATGTGAGCACTATGGTTAACATTATTGGCCAGTGACTTCTTAATTTTCGACATAGATCTAGAAGCAGCAGCAATTCCAGTTTTGCCATTTGGCCTTGGCTCTATTCTGGGGAGAAAAAAATCCCTCATAAAATTCAGACATGCCGAGCTATCTCAGGGGTATTGAGCACATGGTCTCTTGTATGAAATTATTAATAGGAATGCTAATTAAAAGAGTGACTCTGTATCAACAAGTCAAATAAATTCCAGGTTATATAACTCAATCAATAACACTTTTTTACAAACTCCCAAATATTTTAATCTAAAAATTAACTGTGTTGGCTCATCTTTCTTTTGGCAGCTCACTCCATGGCAGGTGTTTTGTAAAAAAGAAATCTGATACAAGCTTCAGAGAGCAGAAGTTAAGCATTGCTGCACATGATACAGCAAATAGAATGATGACGTTTCGAGCTTCTGTAAAATTTTTTAAGATTATGTCCTCTTGAAGTAATTGAGAGGCAGAGACTGCATGGGAAATAAAGATAGAATAATGGAAACTGTTTAGAAATATTTTTTTCATTATTAATACAAATATAAGTTACAGATGTATTAAAAAACCTAGAAGCTGCGCTTGTCTTTGACTCTTCATGTCAAATAGAAAGTGATACAGACACCAGTTCATGGTCTTCTCCTTCCTGGTATCTCTCTCACTTGTCACAGCTGAATATCAACTTATTCGGTCTTTTCAGTTTCCAAACTTGATTAGAAAGTAGGGACCAGAAACTTAAAGGCATGTGAAGTTTGTCATTGCAATATATTTTATAATCTGTCCTAAGAGCTGTAGCAAGAGGTTATTCTGGCAAAGCAATGGGCACAAATTTGATTGCTTAGCTGAAAGTGAAAAATGAAGTCATGGATGTTCTTTCATTATAAAAGGAAAACAGGCATTTAAGTGACAAGTAATGGGAATTCATGACAACCAGTTTAGTAGGCAGAAGAATGCCTCTGGTACTTAGTAAGGAATTGTGAAGAAAACAGTGTGAAAAATTAGATACCATAAAGAAAAGAAAATTTTGTATATGCAGATACAAGTTTTCTCCTAGAGCTGCCCAGTGGAATACTGATACGAGTTTCCTAAGGAAGACTTGTGCTATAGATTGGTGTAGCATATATATATATATATATATATATATATATGTATGCATATATGAAGGTATCTGCATTGGTGTTTGTCATTAAGAATATAGACTTTGTTTTGGAATTCTGTACTTAGAAATAGACAAGTTTAAATTAACAACAGTTTCAGTGGCAAAACAATGAGATTAATCCTATTACTCCATAAGCAATAAAAAAGTCTCTAGGTATTGCTTATTGTGTAGTGGACAAATCAGAAAGGTCCAACATTCTAAAGTTATGAAAAAAATTTAGTTATTCTTGTTATAGCAATGTTGTATGAATATTAGAACAGGTTTTATTGATAATTGCATATATTTCCGCAATTGAATTTCACTATTTTTCTGCTGAATCTAATTGTCCCAGGCTTTATCATATTTATTATGTTTTTGCCACCCAATCATGTGTGGATGTTTGTCCAGGCCTTATGAACACTCACAAATTATAAATCATTGTGTCATGCCAGATGCCATGAAGTGTGGGGACTAAGAACTCCAGTTCTTGCTTCCTTTCAAAGTTGTCTGCCCCAGAATAAGTCTGTACATGAAGGTTCAGAACATAGACACTATTCTTATATTTTCTTTAATAATTTTTCAGCTCTATATCTTCATCTGTGCATTAAGGTATTGCAGACCAGAATGTGCTTTAGATAATGTCCTGGGTTCGGCAGTAGCAGTCATTTTTCTCCTTCTTGGTAGCCGGTGTGGAGCTGTGTTGTTTTTTTTTCCT
>JAOEHY010045799.1:0-13585 GCA_025447955.1 Psilopsiagon aurifrons
AAAAACCCCCATATATCTACCTATATCAGAGATTTGCAGTTTGTTTATGGCTTCCTTTCCACAATCAATGAAACAAAGTATTACATCAAGCCCCTCAATTACAAATGCTCTTAATCTGTTATCTTCCAGAAACGACTGACTCAGGGACTGAACTGAACACTTATCATCCAGTCTGAACTTCTCCTCACAAGCCTAGCAAACAATCTGACATTGTCTGGCTGATTTTTACTGAACAGGCTTTTCTGCCTTTGCACTAACTACAAAACTGATGCACATTCACAGCTCACTTGTTCCTGGCACCTGACACCAACATATATGAAAACACACAGGCTTGTGTGAAACAACTAGAGTCAGCAAATACAACCAGATTTATATAACCCAAGTGAATTCATTGCAGCAGATCTTTGAAAAACCCTTCCAGAATATGGACAGGGAATTTACCAGACTAAGCAACTGGAGGGCTAAGAATGACCCTTGGGAGACTCCTTGAGCATCCTCCAGTATCGTTCTACACAATGAAAGAGGGAAAAAGCAATAAATCCATGGAGGGTAAAAATCACTGAAGCTAAATAGTTTGCAATCCGGGTGGGAACTTTTAAAAGATAAAATATTGGGCAACCTCTTTAACAGTAACACTTTGGTGATTTCAAACTGTGAACATTTTTAGCCTGAAAAGCACAGAGAATTACAGTAAACCTTGCCAAACTAAAATTTACCAACAACTCAGATATAATAAGGGTTAACTCTGCATTCAACCATGCACTGAATCTAATAGTATGTAAATAATTAGCACCTGCTTCCAGGCTGTATTTCAGAGAGTCCATTCCCATTTTGGTTCAGATTCTTTCTAAAAAAAATGCCAAATACCAAGGGATTAACTACAGATAGAACTGCCGGATAAGCTATTTATTACTGGTTTGTTCAACACTGATGATGTGAAAGGCCACAGTACACTTGGCAAAGCAGATCAAAATTTTTACCTACATTCAACAGCACTTTATTATCCCCAAAAAGACATTCAGTCACTTCCAAAATCTGCTGAGTATCCTACTTTGTTATCCTAAAGACAATCATCTTTCAGAGGTTAGAACAAAGGCAAGAAAAAACTGTTAATCTGGTGACAGATTTCTTGATAATTCTGCAATTTCCATTTATAGCAATGTAAAACAATAAGATGCATACATTTGACCATGCACAGAATAGCACATACTTCACCCGTTTTGAGCAAAGACACACCCACACAAAAAAAGGCATTTATCTTTTTGTTGCATTTTGCTTTAAACTCCTTGGAACAGAACATTCTGGACAGAATTCGCACAGGACCTAACATGATAAAACCTCATACACAAGACCTACAATGTTATCACAGTAGTCAGAGGGTTCAGAGAATATGCATGAAGAAAATGCAATGGTCAATGCAAGAAGGAATATTTTATCAAAGAAAACTGTTTAGAGACTTACTTTAACAGAGATACTTCCTTAGTATTATATTACATAATACTAGGCAATGTGTTGAAAAGACACTACTATATTTTTCACTAACACTTGTAATGATGGAAATTAAATGAAGTCATGTGCTAGCCTCACTTTATGCTTTCCTTCTGCTTCATCCCAATTCCATCTTCTCTCATTTTGAGGGTAACGAGCCTTTAAAAACACATCCTTTTTTGTTTATGATGTGGGCAAGCGCTACATTTTAGATGAAGTCGATTCAGATTCAAACTCCCAGACTCTCAGTTGGATGGGATGAATCAAGTTCTATTCCTCAGTCTTGTTAATGTCCACAACATGTGGTGTACAACACCACACACAACTTTCTGGGGATTTTGGTTTGGATTGGTTTTATGAAACACCCAAATCTAAAAGGATTTAGCCTAATCATAATTTCAGAAAAGTCACAGCAATGAGACCATTGTCTGTTTGAAGCAACATTTCACTGTGAGAAGTTCTGAAAACTTAGGTTTTGACTAGCTACAACACAAATTCAGCCTTGGTATACCGCAAAACAGCTTCATCAACACCCTTTTTTAAACTGAAGATTATGGCCCAAGCACGTCTTGAAACTATTTGGAAAAAGTTGAAGAAAAATTTCCAAATAAGATCCACATAATCACAGTCCTGCTCTCATTTCTTAAAAGTTTGGGTTTTTTTAAAAAAAAATACTTGCTTCATGTTTGTTTCAATGGATGAAAAAAAATATCTTTCTTCATTGAGATTCTTCTTTTTTTCCCCTGAGGAACAACACTTTTCTAAGTGAGAGAACGGTTGTACAGACACTCCAGGGCAACCAAATCAGCCTTTTTCAAAATTGAAATTAATACAAATGACATTAGTGAAAAGTTGTGTCTGTTTTTGCCAGAAGTGAGCAGTTGAAAGTTACAAAAATGTTCAGTATGTAATACACAGCATGCAGAACATTTCTCTTTAGGTAGTTAAAGCTCTCAGTAAGCTACTGATTCTCTCTTTGCACATTTTGACAGCAGTGTGCCACCCAGTTTTATCCATGTGTATCAGTATCACATTTCAGACAATGTCGGTACAGATTCCAGCTGCCAGCTTCTCTAGTTGATGGGATCATCAGCTGAGGTCTGTTGCTGAGTCCTACTAATGTTCACAGTAAGTGGATTAATCATCTACAACTTGACTTTTAATGAAGCACATAAATCTAAAGTAAGCATCAAATGCCTCCATATAACTTGTTGGAAGTAGAAAACTTTGTGATTCCTATTTGAATCCAGTGTCCCACCAGGAACTGAGCTGCTCAGAGCTGAAGATCATTTCAAAAATGACAACCAATTCTTGGATTGCAAATTGAGCAGCCTGTGAATTATCACAACTTCTGTCCATCCAGTGTCCTGCTTGAACTTGCACATAGCTCCCAAAGTGCCTTGAAGAAATTAAGGTCACTTTAAGAATCGTGGCTGCAAATGACCTGACAACAGTCTTGTAGGCTATGTCTGTTTCACAGCAGGAAAAGGCACCTGGTCAGAGTATGCTGTGGCTCACATCTAATCCACATCCAAGTTTCCTTACTAATGCAAACCCAAATAAAACAGCAACAGAGCTAGAAACTAATTCTCACACTCAGGTGTGTTATTCATAAAATCAGACTAATATTACTCCATATTGAAGCTATGCTTTGTATGTATGTCCATTCTGCACCCTTAAAAGAGGCTATTTCTACGTATTATTTAGTATTCAAAGATGGACAGGTTATAGACAGTGAAGCAGTTAATGCACAGGTAATTGTCAGTGACCCTTATTTCTTGTTTCATAGTTAACTTTAGAATAAAATCTCTCACAGTATTTAAGTATTTTCCCAGAAAGAGTCTGTATCCCATCTGGATACAATTGGTTCTGGGGTTCGATCTCAACAACTCCTCCTTAAACTCTCCACACTGTGTAAAGTGTATTTTCTAATGTGAGTATTCAATAGCAGTTTTTATGGTTGTGTCAGTTCATTTGCGTTTCATTCCAGGACTTAGAAGGCTTGCCCTTGACACGCTTGACTACAGAAAAAGAAAAGTACTGAATATTTAATAAGCCCTTGGAAATACAACATTTAATATTCTCTAATGCAGGTACAGAACTGCCTTTGAAGAAAAAAGGTGACAATCCTGCTTTAAATAAATATCTTCACAGGCACATTACTAGACTTGATACTTGCATGTTGCTGGAATTTAAAACAATTTTAAAAAGCCAATAATCCTCCCCATCATATTTAGTAGACTAAAAAGACCAACACAGAAAACAAACTGCATTTTACTTCTTAAAGATACCAACTTTGATGGGCTTGCTCACTATTGTAACCAAAATCCTGCTTTTGTTACCAAAGATAAGAGTTTACTGAACACCTTAGTTTTTCCTGACCAAAACAAGAGTAGGGAACACAGCTGAGTTCCTTGCTTTCCCTCCAGACCATTCATGCTAGTGATAACACTCAAAATGGAGTAAATTTCTGCTGGATAACAAAATACTCAAACAGAAGGCAGCTTTTTTTAAAGCATCATACTAATTTTGCAAAATAAAAAAGGATGTCTATACTGTGGAGATTTAAAAATTATTTTCAGTGACATCTGTTCACATCTGTCAGTTTAAGCCTCATCTCTTCATAGTTCAGAATATGATACGAACTATTCGAAAAAAGTAACTGATTCAGTTTCTTCCTTCTACTAACCCCCTGACCACAAGAAGGAAGTTAATCTATGCATTAAACTCACCCAATCTCATTGACTACAAAAATTTAGTCAGATATATTAATTATAAAGCTGTATTCTGCATTTTTTTCTCCATATGTACCCTAAGAATATACTACTTCTTAGTATAGACTAAGTGGCTATACCAAAATGAAATATTCCCATCATAAACTTTATTATTTTTTTTTCTCTCAAGGTTCAGGAAAGAAAAGGCTTTGTCCCTGTAAATTTTTCATGTATTTGCCCCTTAATATTCTCCATAAGCCTTTTTTATTCTTCCAGGAATTCAAACCCCAGTTATTTTGTGAAATCCCCCTAGTTCTGTAAGCGTAAGACACAGTCAAACAGGGAACAAAGCCAATGTCACATACTGTTTCTAATCAGACACAACTAACTTGTGATGCAGATTTTTTTAATCTAGTTTTATAGCTGCTTAGTCATATAAAACCAAAGTCTTAAAAAGAGAAACCCCATAAAAATTCCAATAAATTTGAAGGATTTGGGTGTTCAATGAAAATACGACTCATCTATGGATGTTACTTAAGCAGAAAAAGAAATTGTAAAGTAAACAGCATGCTTCACTCTAATGAGTAGCAACTGACATAGGAATGAAATCACAGAATTAGATACCACTTCCAGCTTTAAAAAGAGTTGTCTCTGGGTTTAGATTTGACAGATTGCTCTCATTTCCTATTTTAACATGACAGACTTTTTCCCTCTCTTTTATCTTTTATCTGGATAACAGGAAACTCCTAAAATCATAATGGGATTTTAGAATGAGCTCTTGTGATGGCCTTAACTGCATAATTTAATTTTCTGCGGGATGAAATTTAAATATTAATGCTCATTTTACCCAAACCTAACATCTCACCAAACAGATCATTAGTCTCTTCACAACTCTATTTCTCAAAGTTGCTGTTCTTCCTTAGCTATAAGCTCTCCTTGGAAAATTAACATTTTGCACACACATACACACAAAAAAAAAGGAAAATCTGCATATGTTTTTATGGTGTGATGCATTTTCAGCACACTGCATCTGGGTATACTGAGTAAGATACCAAATACCATGAGCATGTACTAACCAAACTACTGGCATTTAAAATATAAACTCAAGGCAAATATATTCTCAACTCGCTTCATCAGTCATAAATCATAATCTCTCACATTATCATTCTCCAAAGATTAAGGAATGGATACTGACAGAGCATTTTAAATAAATCTTCAAGAGAAAACCAAAAACATGATACATGGAGTATCAGGCACTAAATCCAATTTAATGTCTCTCAAAATCTGTAACTCATCCTCCTTCTTGGGGCTGAGGTGTAATGTCAGCATTAAACTGGCTTATAAATGTCTGCATAAAGATTCAACAGCCCAACTTTAGCATCCTAATTGGGAAACTCTGGCTATTACGATATCTCAACCAATATCAAGCCACAGTTGGTAGAGTTCTTGCCAATATTTTCATTTTCATCCTGTGAAAGGTAAGTCTACTCTTTTCAAAGTCCAAGCACAGCTCTCCCTCATTCGTACTCTCTCCTGCTAACATCATCTGGCTTACAATTTAACACTTAATATTCTGCTACTATATTTCTATGCATAGTCATATTTGAATGAAAAAATACACATATCAATATACTTTTACTGATATACTGTTTAAGAACAGCCTATAAGTAAAGACTATTCATAGATTTTTAGTGCAGGAGTATTTACAGATCAGACTGGCCACCATCTTCATGCAGTAGTGGAAACACAAATGTTCTCATGCTTGCTTATTCTTTTTTCATTTATTACAGTTCTACAAAGCAGTTGTCATTCATTACAAGCTGGAGCACAAATGAAAAGGCTATGAATGCCTCTTTTCATACCCAGAAATTCAGGTCCACAATTAAGACACTCTAATTCAGCTGTCAGGTAAATCAGCAGTCTGACACCAGTTTGACCCAGATACATGCCTGCATTTGACTCAAAAAAAGCAGTTCATAAAGAAAACCAGTTACAAATTATGCTGTATTTTAATTTCATTTGTGATGTGTATCTTCCCAAAGGTTTCAAAACTGATTTACCAACCTCCCCTCATATAGACACATTCTGCTGCTCAGCATGGAAAACTTTTTCTCTGCTGAACAACTGGAAAGAAGACATGACAATGTGCTTCATTGGGGGCGGGGGGAGTGTGCACACTTCATGCAGTAGGAGTCCCTGGGACAGACCGGACCTGTTGTCCAGGATATTTTCTTGTACTCTACCCCTGGCTGCCTCACACCAAAGAAAACTACTGATTTCCTAAATGACCAGTACTGTTTTCCACCAGGCAAATCAAAGCCATCTCACTTTGTTGTCCTCTTGAGCAGCCAAGTCAAACACATCATGGGGACACAGAACATATATAACAGTCTGTTTTGCCCTCCTGAAGACTCAGCAGAACTGCTTGAAAAGCAATTATGCTGCCTCTAGAAGCTTCCTTTTCCCATCCACTTGAATTTATCAAGCTTTTTTCACTTGTGATCTTCCCGAGCTGTAACTATTGCAGCAGTACTTTAAGTTTTACAGCCAGCTGTGCTGATTTTTTTTAACTATGCTTGGTATTTATATTCTAACAATCCTTTTTTTTTTTTTTAAAGGCATCAGCAAAGCTCACTTTGACCTTGCCTTATTGAAAAGGTCTGCATGGTTACGTGACCTGAGAAGCAAAGCACTGCCACTCATTCATTAAATATTGCTATCAATCAGACAAGCAAAATGTTTCTAGTAGCTGCAAAAATGCAATGGATGTTCTTCCTGGAGTGAAGGCAAAGGTGAGAAAAAGAGAAATTCTCAGTCCATATGCTGGGTCTGGTATCAGACATTCAGAGGCTTCTTATTGCTAAAAGAGCATCTTCCCAAATAAGCCAAAATCCTCCAAAGGGCTGGAGATGGCAGATTTTGAAGGCCCCAAATTTACATGCTGAGTTGAATTAGCCCCTTAGTATGCTTTGTTTCCCTTCTCTAGACTAGCTGCTCTTCACACGATTTCAGCAGATATTAGGCTCTGGAACCTGGCAACTTAAAATACTGCATAGGCAGCATCTTTCTTTCTGTACTTGATTTACCATGAAAAGGTTTCATTTGGCTCAATGGGTCAAAACTGGAGAGAAAATATTCGGCATAATACTATTTATTATTAATACACTTTCACACCCATGCAGACAAATGGAGAAAAGAGAGAAATTCTTAAGAAGACAAATTCATGAAAATTCTATTATAATGCAGTTTGCCTAGTACATAAATCTCATGTCCATTAAAATTACAGAAACATTTTCAGCCCTATCATCTCTGTCTCACTTAAGCACTCAGGCTCATTTATGTCTTACTTTTTCTCTCACTCAAAACAAGCCTGATGGCCTAATTCAAAATTATGCTTGGGTGAATTTTGAAAACTTTAAGATTTTGAAGCTCGACAGCCATTAAGTTTTGTAATAGAGCCCATCTTCGCTCTCACCAGAACAGCGTCACAACCAAACCATATAACATATGTCATCCCAAATCTACTCAAAACATACTAGAATCATTTACAAGTATTCCAGACCTGTGTATTTCCTGTACAACATAATAAGACTTCTATTGCAACTGCTGGAATAGAAATTGCTGAACTACTTCTAAAAAATTGAAGGGATGGAGTCATTTCCAAGACACTCAAAAGTGTATGTTGGGCCTTTAAACAGCTTATTACCAGGTCTCTTCTGACTTAAAGCTCTTTCTTCCTTATACTTACACTAATTAAGGAGCATTGGCTGAATTTTTCATACTTACACCACAGATGATGGTGGTGTAGGTATTTACTACCTGTAGCCTAACGAATAGGCTATCAAGACTATGACATTACCTAAATCTTAGCCGGTTGGTATGCTAGCCTTAATAACGAACTTCCAATGCAGTAGGTTTTGTGGAGTAATCTAAGTTGAATAAAAGCAAATTATGAATCCAGAGACTACATCCTATGGTTTCTTATGAGAACTGTCACAATTGCAATCCAGTAGATAAAACTCCTCTGCCATTTGCACTAGCAAAGTCTCAAGCTCCCTGATTCTGACATAAAAAACCTCTAGGGAGTACAGATTTTTCCCCATGTGTCCATAGTTTGGTATTCTCTGTATTTTAGACTCTACTGTGCCACTGCCCTGGTGGGCAATCTCTTCCCCGTCCCTCACTCCACTTTTCAAAAAGCAGCTCTACTCTCAGGTTTACCACTGGATCCCAGACTTTCCTTCTCTCTTCTTCCCAGCAACTTCTTACCTTATTTGTATATCCATGTCCTGTATCTCAAATCAGTCCTTATTTTCATATGCAGCTTGCTCTCCAGAGCTGATGCACCTCCCCTCCACCTGAGTCTTCCTCCAGCCTCAGCCTTCACTTCACATGCTACCCTGGCTCTCTGTCCCAGGCTGTTTGCTCACCCAAGCCTCTTCTCCTCTTAGTCTCAATCTCTGTACCTTTCTACCTCTCTTCATGTTTCTGGAGGATCTTCAAGCCCTTCTTCTCCAACATAAATCACAACCACCTTCTTGTTTCCCATCTCCCAAAGCAACTTCATCTTCCTTCTGCTCCAGCACTGATACCATACCACGGTCTCCTGGCTCAGCCACTCTCAAATAACTTTTCTGCTTCCATGCACAACCTCATCAGGATCTTTATGCCAGTGTACTCTCCCTGTGTGGTTTCATGTGACATGTTTCTGTAAACTCATCTGCTTTTTCCAAATGATCTAATGAAAGATATCATTTCTTCCTCTAAACCTGGCCTTACTTTCAGGCTGAAGACTGCCTCCCCCATAAGCTAGATTCCAGGAAAGTAGAAGGAAGCACAGAATAAATGCTGACCTTAATTAAATAAATCTGCTATCTAACAAAATTAAAACAGTTCCTCTTCTATTGTTAAATCATTGGATGGCCTATAAAATAAAAGCAGTATCTCAGCTTTAAATTTTTCCTAGGCCAGACAAGAGTGTATCCTTGGAATCCCTCCATGATCTCATAGGAGCCACTTAAAAGTCTTCCAAGATTTAAAAAAATCATAATGTTTGAGATATCTAAACTGATGAACTGCATACCCAAACACTGGTACAGCTGAAAGAGTGATGCACCTGGAGAAGAGCTTGAGGTCAGAAGGGCGTTTTTATGAGAGGAGGAAGGGTAAGGCTGTTAAAGCTCCTGAGTGAGATGTATGTGAATATGTTTCAAGCTCACAACACAATCACATAGATCAAAGCTAAATTTAGAGACAGTGAATTATTCATTGAAACAGTAGTCAGCTAGGCTTAGCCAGACTCCCAGGAACTGAGCACATCACCTCAGACAACACTATTTTTGCAGGTCTGCCTTTTGGCTCCATGGTGCAAAAGAATTGCATTGGTCAACCAGTTGCCCAAAATCTTGTTGAAGGTTTTCTAAAGATAGGTAAAAAACTACATGTAGCTTACTTCCAGTTTTTGATTCATTAAAACTCCATTTATCCCTGTCTCCAAGGATGCAGAAGTGATGGTTCAGTTGAACTGAGAAAGGAAATGTGAGAAAAGCCACCAGTACGACAGTTATTAGGCTACTCAGACAACTGTGACATTCAGATTACATTCCTGTCCTGTTCAAAGCATACACTTGAACTGAGATGAAAGATAGCTCAAGTCCCTCCTCTAGATTCTGGGAGAAGCATGTTTAAGCATATGAAAAAGATTACACAAGTTTATAAGAGGGATTATATGACACTGGGCCTGAGATAACAGAGAATTGGACTCAGACCCAAAAGGCTCCTCCAGCCCTCTGTCCCTATGAATATTTCCAAATCCAATTTACACAGTTATTTAATACATAGATTATGTTCTAAGCTATTGCCATTGCAAATATTAGCACTGAAGGCACATACAGCACAATTTCAAACATATTTCTATTACTTTAATACCATCTGCATTGCCAACATTATTTAGCTTAAATATTCTCTTAGAGATTTATCACCAGTTTGCCCTAGGGACTGACACTAATCCTTATACTCAGGGCTGGACTAATTAGGACAATGAAAAATACCAGTGCTGCCATGTACAGACCACCATCCTACCAAAGATTTCTTTATTCAAGAGCTTGTTACTGATGAGAGGAAACCTGCTAGCAGCAGAGGGGAAACATATGGGACTTGCCTTGTGAAAACTGAGGAATGAATTTCTGTGTCAAACCTGTAAATTGACCACAGCACATATTTCTTCAGAACCAGGTGCTGAGATGGACAAAAGAATTCATGCCAATGTGTCAGGCTTCACAAGCAGCCTTCCCAGCCTGTCAGGGAAAGCTACTGTCTGCTGAAATTTTGCTTTTTATAACAACTCTTGTCTCTTTCAGAGATATAACAGTTATAAAGAAAATAAATATCTTTATCTTTTTTCTTGCAAGTCTTAACCCCACTTTTTTTTTCATTTACATTAACAGCTTACTTGTGAAAAATCAGTAGTAGAATATACACAGTGACCCATTCCAGAAACTTTATGATTAAATTCCTTACACAAAGGAGTGTGGGAAGAAATATAAACTTAGTATAAACATTTAGATGTCCTAGAAGACTAAAATTAGCCTGCAGTAAAGCATCAAGGAATATCAGTACTTATCATTTCTGCATCGGAGTCAACATGCCATTGAACTGGCTGGGGCAGTTCTTCCTCCATGCAAGTAGGATTTTGGGCTATCTGAAGGAAAATAACGCTGTCCTGATTATCATTTGGGATGGTATCTTTACAACAATCCTCACAGCAATGAGAAGCAATCCACATAGCATGCAGTGAAAAATCTACACTAAGGGAACACAATTCTCTAGACAGATTCTGGGGCAAAGACCCAGAGTCAGGAAATCATGTAGTAAAGCAGATCTTTGACATGACTTGAGATCTTGCTGCTAATTACACCCCGAGTGGCACTCTAGGAGAATGAATTGCCACCACTGACACTACGAGGCCATCTATGCTCACTGGAGAATGTTTCTGCAAAGGAGTGGCATGCAACACTGCATGGAGGCACATTCTGGAGTTCCCATTTCCAGTTTAAAGTCTGCATGGGGTATTTACTGCTTGCACTCTCCTTTCAAAACCAGTTACAGTTGTTCATGTAATTCTCTTAAATAAGGAACAGGTTACTTTTAAATGGAATTACAAGTGTTGTCACTGTTGAAATATGCATAAGACATACCAACAGAGGTCAGTTGCTGGTGGTTTTTATGAAGTAAATCAAAAAATTACCAGGATGCTAGTGGCAGCGGTGTTCTTTACAGCCTCCTAATTCCTAACAAAAACACTGTTACACACAAATGATTCTGAACTGCGAAGACTCTCTGTCCCTTAAGATGTTCAGAATTACAATAACTGCAATAAAACATCACTCTTTATTGAAATAGGGGGTTATGTGCTGTGTTGTTCGCTTGGAATTTTTTTGGGGGGGCTGCTGACTGAAGATACGAGGACAGATGTTGCTCATTAAAGTAGTCTAATAGTCTACAATTATCACTTGTTATCACTTGCAGTGTTCAGAATTACTTGCCAAGCAACAGCAGAGATGCATTAAGAGAATGTATGTGACAAACCTGGAAGACTGGGGAAAACATAAGCAAACTTAAGTGCAACAGAGGGCTCGTTCTGGTTTGCAGCACATGGCAGAGAGAGATCTTCTTTCTGCTCTATTTTAGCAATAAAATACTGCTTCTTCCTTTAGTAAAGGATATGCAACAATGCAAATGTTATTACAGCCATTCAGGTATTTCCCCTGCCCTCAAAAAAAATTCATCAGTAAGGTTTACCACGTATGCTATATTCATAATTAAGTTTGTAATATCTTCCATCTCCAGATCAAATACAAATCACTTCTACATCATTGTGTTTGAGCTGCAGTTTTATAGCAAGCAGTTTTGGCACATGTCTCTCAGTGCAATTATGAGTTTGGCTCCTAGGAAGAGGTACAACTGACAGGGGTCAGATGAGGGTGATGCAGGACTTGCATGTGACGAGGGTGTCAGATGAGACTTGCAGGAGGCACCAAGGTTGAGAGCAGCATGCCCACTCAACAAATGGGAGATAATTGCTACAAAGCGGATTTTTAGCACTGCAAGACATTTGCCTTGTCATAAATAAAGTCATCTATCTCACAACAACAGTGACTTCTCTCTGCAAATACAGTCCCCCTCTTTTCTGGAGGAAAACAATGAAAAGAAATGTTACTTGCTAAATTAAAATTAATAATAATCTTACCTGTACGGAATATTTTTCATCCACCCAGCTCAAGTACTCCAGAATGATTCTGATACCATATGTACTGTGTGGGCTGAGATTTTGGATCCCCGGAGCTTCTAATGCTTCCTGATCCTGAGTTCAATTCCATCTCACAGTGGCAAGGGCAGGCAGACACCAAGCCACAGCACTGCTTCTGGTGTTCCAGTGCCAAATAACAGACATTACCAACTCCAGCGCATTTGCACATTACTGAGAGCATTTTGAAAGATAGCACAGTGCATGGCATTCAGGGCCTTACACTGGTAATTTCTTGTGTGGAGAAGAAGCTCCTGTCTCAGGCCATATGACAGCTGCCCTTCAAACCTACACACTTGCATACGACTACCACTTTTCTAATAATATCTTCCTTTACGCTGAATGTGGACATGGATATGTTACCTGTTTATCCAAGGTGGCTTTAATACATGAATATGGAACTTATGTCTTTTAAAACTTTCTGTGGCAATGGATTTTCCAACAACACTGAAAACTGACAAACATCTTCCTTCCATAAGCCTCAATATATTTTTGGGTGGGAGGACATAAAGAGGTGTTATACAACCTCTGGAAACAATCCAGTCTGAAAAAACCCATAACGTCTGGGGAACTCTCTTAGCTCTAGCACATCATTTGTATGCTGCTACTTTAATTTCTAAAATAATGAATTCTGAATTCCGAGAGCTGAAAAGCTGCATTTATTCACAGAAAAACTGTTCATGAAATTCTTCATTGGGAATTTCAGTCTCTCTAAGACAGACTTTAATTTCTGCTCTTCCATGCCTCCCTCCCACAAAAGAGGTTTCCCAGCAGAACAGCCAGTAGCAGGGATTCGGATGCTCACAGCAGAAGCGAAAGACCATGTAAAAGTCTTTGTGGAGTCGATGCATGCTGCAGACTTGTCCTGGGTTCAGCAGTAGCAGTTGTTTTTCTCCTTCTTGGTAGCTGGTGTGGAGCTGTGTTTTTTTTGACTTTCGGCTTGGGAACAGCGTTGATAACACCAATGTTTTGGTTATTGCTTAGTACATTTTTGGTCTGGTCAAGGACTTTCTGAGTCTCATGCTCTGCCAGGGAGGAGGGAAGCCGGGAGGAAGCAGAGACAGGACACCTGACCCAA
>JAOEHY010045799.1:15550-41221 GCA_025447955.1 Psilopsiagon aurifrons
GGAAGCCGGGAGGAAGCAGAGACAGGACACCTGACCCAAACTGACCAAAGAGGTATTTCATACCACAGCACGTCATGTCCACTATATAAACTGGGGGCAGTTCCCCGGAAGGGCTAGATCACTGCTGGGGTTGGGCTTGGTATCAGTCGGTGGGTGGTGAACGCCTGTATCCTCTTCCCTCATTATTTCCCTCATCATTATTATTACTGGTGACAGCAGCACCTTAGTTACTGGACTGCTCTTGTCTCAACCCGTGGGAGTTACATTCTTTCAATTCTCTTCCTCATCCCTCTGGGAGTGGGGGGAGGAAGGGTTGGGGTGTGAGCAAGAAAGCGAGCTACTTGGCTGACAGGACTTAAACCACAACAAGAAATTATGGATAGCAAGAAGGTGGGAAGGAAGAAACACTGTTTCTCTAATAAGGCTACCAATATGGAACAGGTTTCTAGAGTAATTTTGTGAAAAACAGGGTTGTGGGCATTCATGCTCCCAACTGAAGTATGTTTCAGGACAGCTGAAATGGACTTTTGCTCACTGAATATAGGTGTAAATTTAAAAGATAAAGTAAGTTTTATTCTCCATGTCACTTGGAGAGATTTCATTAAGCAATTTCAACTACTAGCATGCTTTCAAGTGATATAATGCTTCAGATATGAAGTAATAAGCAACAGTATGAAAAATCTAAGTTTTCAGCTTCATATTCATTGACAGTTCATTTCAAATGTATGAAAAGTTACACTGGATATAACCAGAAAAAATACTCCAGTGTCAATTATTAAGTCCCTTTTTATCTACCATTGGCTAATGATCCTAATATTCTTACGCTAGAAACAGAGAAGAAAGAAAGCTGGGAAGGTTTTTTGTGCACTCGTAGACCTGTGCCTATCCTAGAAGGACTGACTGCTGGTATGTTACATTAATCACTGTCACAAATCCATGACCGCTTCAGATAACCAGAGGAAAAAAATAGAAGGTCACTATCTGTACTGCTTGAGTTAAAGTATTTTTCTTATTTTATTTTACTCATCTGATACTACACATATGTGAAAACATGATTATATTTGTTCTCTGAAGTTCTCTGTTACTGACATATGTACACTGCAAGAGGCTAAAAAGGCCACAGTGTGACATTGCCATAACTTGTTTGGCACAAGGCTCTTGCATTTTTCAAGGAAAGATAACCCTAACAATTCTGTGATTCTGTGACACAGGGTAGGTGGAAAACTCTCTTTATGAAGCAAAATGAGACAAAATTCTGTGTAAATAGACCCAGATATTAAAACTTTCAGGGATTTTAGTTTTGGCTGCAGAAATGACAATGCATAAATTTGGCTCATACAAGATATGGTCGTATAAGATTTACACACATCAACAGATGCACACAGATTTCAGAAGAAGCCCATATGAAAATTTAAGCCCATGAAAGATATTACAAAAGCAATAAGGCAAGCCACATTCAAGAGAAGAACATTTATCAGTCAAATGTGCATTTACAAGCCACACTAAGGAGGCAGTAGACCATTAGATGAAGACATAGTGGTACGCATGCACCCATCTGCATAATAGAGCAGAAATAGCCTGCACAAGCAAAGACATCTCTCCCTCATTTCATTCAGATCCAGGCTGCCTGCAATACTAGCTGGTATCAGCGACACTCTTCCAAAAATATATGCTGATTCAGGTTTCTACTCCTTTAGTGGCTGATCACCACCATAGAAGACTTGATTATGAATGCAGCTGCGCTGGTGTAATAACAGTGTGACTTAGTATGATGCAATGGAGTTTCATGCTGTTAGAATTTAGACCAGAAATAAATCTAACGTCATAGAACAAGGGAAATGAGAGAGTGGGCCAAAAAAAGTAACCAAGCCTGGCAACATCAGACCATCTAAGATGGTGACTGCGCAATTCTTTTGAAGTCGGGAGTGATGACACAGGGGTTTCAATGGGGGACATGCTTAAGAATATCGCTGACCCACAAATAAACATATCAACACATCAATTTTGGTAATGTGATGCTGACTCTCTCCGCACTCTGTGTGTGTAAGCTCACTCAATGTGCACAGACTGCGGCTGCATTGTTCTGCAGCTTCTAGGTATAGCAAATTTATAGAAAAGCAGTAAAAATAACTCTGAAATCCATTGTTACATGAGCCAAGATGCAGCTTGTGACAGGGAGCTTAAGATCTTCCTTTTATTCAAAATAAGCCTGGAAAGCCTCGTGCAATTCAGAAGCACCTAACAAGTGTATTCAGTGCAGGCTTATAAGCTATGCAGACATGCAGTGAGATTCTATGAATCATTAATTAATATTCTTTTACACCCTTACCCCAGAAGTAAGATTAAAATAAGGTTAAAATGGTGACAGGGCATGTGATAAAGCTCAATTTCTCCCAGGTCTCTGTTAAATTTCTACACTAGCTATTAGCATGACAAAAGTGTTTACTAAACTAAATCTGGATGATATATATGTATCAGGTAATTGGAAGCTAGTCACATACCAAACCAGTGAAAAAGAAAGTACTTGGTTGTCACTGTAAAACCAAGTACATGTGGACAGGTTGGTGCAACAGGGAAGGCTGGTAAAATAAAACTTAGCCAGCTCTTCCCAAGGCACTTCTAAGACTATGACACTGCCCTTTTTAAGTTTACCATCACCTGGAATGACTTATAGAAGACAATAAAAACAGTTGTTGCCATTTCTGATCTTTCATAAAAGGGTCTCTTATTTTCTAAGAACAGTACTAATAATTAGTATAGTACAAATAATGCAGCTGAGTACAAGAAAAAAAAAATAAACATGGCCTTATTCAACCTCTGGTCATATTCTTATCTTAGATGCAGCCCAAGTCAATGAAATGCCAGCAGAAATGTTTTGAATTACTGGTATACATCTGATTAGAAGCTTCATTTTGTTCTTCAGCATGAATTGACACTAAACCTCAGGCAAGATTTGAAAGCTGCTTATCGTATGTGTGCTAACTAGCTCACGGAGGAGACAGGAGAAATTCCCAAGTTAAGAGGGACACATACTTCATACAGAAAAATAAAACAGTTGTTTTCAGTTTGGTGTCCTAATATTTTTTTTCTTTTCTACTAGGTCATAAGCTTGCTTCCACCATACAGTACTGAAGGAGTACTTATTCAAAACTTCCTGTTTCTCCAATACATATAAATTGGACAACTGGTCTAAGTCACAGTGAAGCACAGGAATAAAATTTCTGAAGCTCTTTCTGGCCTGGTGTGTAAGTGTTCTTGTGTGTGCTTGTACATGCTGTGCAGTTCTTTCATTGTTTACATTTTCAGCCCACGTTGTCAAGGAGAAAACTCAGAGAAAACATAATAACCCATTCCATGTTTTGACTGCTGTAACAGATTTACCCCCAGTCACTGAAAGAGGAAATAAATCCTGGGCTTCAAAAGTTTTTGTATTTTCTCAAACTGGTATACAGAGAAGAAGTAAAGAAGGAGGAAGAACCCGTAAGGACTTTTGAAAGCAACATTAGATATTGGAATGAAACATTAAAATGGGATTCAAGTCTACCTGAGGAAACATATCTACAAGTGGGAGCTGCATTGCAGCTTTAAATGAACTATTCTTAGCACAGCAGTGTAGAAACACACCACAAGTAAGCATAATTAATTTTCTTACAGCTGACCTTCAGTCAGGTGGTTATTTACGTTGTTTCCCCTGCGTGAGCATCCTAATTTCTCAAGCAGACAGCCTAGTTGGGATAAAATGGGGCATGGGCAAAATATTTACTCTGATCATCAGTACCTATTTGACATAATAGCCATTCACACACATTTTGGCAGTCACCCATGCCACAGTCAAAAATAAGTTTTCTGTAAACATCTACCACTTCCCACAGAAAGACTGGTATGGGACTTGTAGTTTAAACTCAGACCACTAATGGTACATACATCAAATCAGAGGCTTGTACCACTGCATAGGCATGTCCACAGGTGGTGAGTTAATACTGAAAATTTGTGAGGAAGGAGCTTATCACAATTAACATGGTGGAAAATATTAAATGAAACAAGTGTTTCCTTCTGCCAGTGCAATAGCTTTGGGAATTGTTCTCGCACACTTAGCAACAAAGGGCAGAAAGAAAGAGCTTCTGTTTAGAAGACAGAATCCCTTGCTGGCAAATATACAGAGCTGAAAAATGTGCCATTGCTACTGTCTCCTCTGAAACTTCTAGTTCCTCTATTTAGGATATCTGAAGAGTACATCTAAAGAGAGACCATATTTTCACACTAGGAACAATTAAAAAATACATCATCTTATCTTAACCTGACCATGCCATAGGCAATTTGTTTGCTTTCCTAATGAAAAGGTAAACAAACATGTCAAATATTTAATCTTGCCAATATGTGGTTGGTTTCTCATAGCAACAGCAGCCATGCCGTTGTCAACAACAGGACACTTACTTGAGTTACTGCTAGCCTGGACTAATTCCACTGAATGCAACAGTACTACATCTGTCCTCCACTGTAGCTGTACCTCTGGTGCCAGCTGGAAAGGCTTGCTTACAGTGGGTCTGTAAGTCAATGGTCAACAAACAGCAATCCCTCCCACATCCCCTGGCTCATCTCCCTTAGATGCTTCTTCTACATGGATGCAGGAACAAGGGGTGATAAACACAGATGTGTGACCTCCAGAAACAGCTCTGCAACAGTGGGGAGCAGAAACTCAAGCTGGCTCAGGAAATTCAGAAGTTAGCCCAGACTCAAAGTGGTGTATCAGGTGCAGTATCCCACCCAGCGTCATCTCACTTGTGATATTAAATCCTTTATTTTGTAGACTATACCACATTCTCCCTCCTGGCAATCAGTCATGCAAAGTCTCTGATTTCATTCTGCAGATGCTCATGCCATTTATCAGTGAACCAATTTTCTGTGCATGACCTTCTCCCTAATATCTAGTTGGCTTTGGTCAAACTCCCAATTAAAGACTCTTCCTTCATCAGTAAACTGTTTATATACCTCTTTTTCAGCATAATAACATATCAGTCAAGATGCCAGCAGTCACGAAAAGCAAGTTTCATGCTCCATACTAGGTAGCTGTTTGTTTCTCAAGCTGCCTATAAATTTCACAGCTCAACTAATAATGCATGAAAGCAACTAAATGTGAGGAAAATTATAACAAACTGAACTACAATAGCTTTTTATTGCAGCTTATGTTGCCAGCGTCTGGAATTCTGGAAATATTACCAATCAAATCACTATTATTGCAAATAACTGCACATAACACAGTGAATTATTCCCTCTTAATATTTGACTGCAAAAGAAATTGTCTAGATAAATTATCTGGAGCACTGCAGAAGACAAGGTTTTAATCACAAATCAATCAGCATATATACATTTTGGATTTAATAATAAGGAACTGTCAGCACAGGTAGGAAATTTCCTAAATTAGATTTTATAATAGTTACTAGCCTGTTAGAAGAAAATGAAATATGATCCTAAAATTCTCTGTAACCAATTGACTACATGTGTCAACTTGCCTTGAAAGATTAACTTATTTATGTAGAAAAGGAAAAACAGAGCCGGTAGGATTGGCAGGATTTAAACCTCTTTGATGTATGCTTCTTAAATGCTGAGATAGGGCAATTGAAACTATAGATAATAGTATGAAAATGTGCTTTGAAATGCTTCGAAAAATATACAGTGCTACATAGCTGCTATTACAATTACTGTGCCTAAAATGTGCATGCACACATCATATTTGAATGAAAAGTGTTATGAAATCCTTGACTAGGCTGGAAGTTATCTCAAAGGGGTCTTACTAAAGGATGTTTTCTTACATCTTGTAAGTTACTGTTATTGTAGGACTAATAAAACTCAAGGATAGTGGGAAATAAGCTTCTGTTGAAAATCTAGCATTCGTTTTTCTGAATTCGCACTTACGCATTTTCTGCTTCTTCTTGGCTAATAACATTCACTTTTCTTGGGTTCCCTGATTCATAAGGCCACATACAGAGGTCTTAACATGTATGAGTTACAGACCCCAAACTCACCAAAACCATGAGCTGAAGGAGCCTCCACATCTACCACCAGAGCTTGGAGGTGCCCAAAATTACCAACTGACTCCTTCTTGTATCTTTACAGTTTTCCAGGCACCAAGAGATGCGCACACCATCTTTAACCAGAACAGTCCCATTTGGGACATTTTAAGGGCTCTGTTCTGTTTAAGCTGACTGAGAACCAAGAAAATAGACATTCTATCATATTTATAGTGTGTCCTCATAGGATTCCTACCTTCTAGCCCATTTTTGTAGTCAACAGAAAGTGTCAAGCAATTTGAAGCTACCACTCATTTGACCAATAAATATATCTCCTTTAGAACTGAATCACAGGACATTAAAGTGGACATTTGCTTCTGCTGATTATGAAAGGAGACCTGCATGACTGACCACCTGGGTGGACACCAACATTTCAGCACATGCCTCATGTTATCATATCTAATGCACTCATGATAATAATATCATTGGTACAACTTGCAAACACTTCATACACAGAGTAGCTTTCTTAAGACAGTATATTTGATAGTGACAGCGGTTCTGGTTAGATCTGTTAGGTTTCAGTCACCCTGATTTTGAGGAGAGGGGAAGTACAGATATAAAATTCACATCACATGAGGAAAATCTAAAATATTGAATATGAGATTTTACCTTGGAGACAAAATTCAAAAGTTTTGAATGTTTACAGCATTCCAAATTTTTACTCAAAAAAAAAAAAAAGACTTAAATTGAGGAGATTATTTTCACCCCTGAAAAATTTCATTATGAATAGACTGCACCACATTCTTTAGATATCCTTGAATGTCCGTCAAACTTTTTTACTTTCAAATCAGAATGTTTGTCTCAGACCCTGAAGCACAACAGAATACTTTCTGCTTGTTGCATCCCAGGCCATTTGTAGCTGTAAAGTTATGCCAAAAGAAAGAATTCAGCTAAATCAGGCATTAAAGGGAATTGTCTTAAACGGGCAGGTTTTCGGGTTGTTTTTTTTTTTGTTTGTTTGTTTTTTCCAATGTAATGTTAAAGCCAGATCAGAAGAATTTTTTATCAAAAGAATAACATTGCAGTTTTATCAGGTCATGAAACAAATGTGCCATTTTAATTTGACCTTCAGATACATTCTGTTTGGTTGAATGGCTGCTTGCCCCTTTCAGTTTAAACCACACATATACAACCTGGGGTAGAAAAGCCATCAGTGAATAGAAAGAATAAAAACGAATTTCTATACTGCAGTGACAAAGCCTTATAATGAACAAAACCTCTTATTATAAATACAAATTAAGAAATCTTCTCCTCCAGAGAAACAGGACAAAGGAAAGCTTAAGACAAAAACTGCTCTGATATAATTTGATTTAAAGAGTGCTTACAACCCCAGGGACCAGTGACATTTCCTGTTATACCAGCACATTATTATTTAATGGAGGCAATCTTGAATTTGCTTGCTACTGTTCAAGCCAGACATCGTGATTCCAAGAATATGAGTTTTGAAGTCTCCCCAGAGACTTACCAACAAGACTGGCTTTTCAGGGAACAACCCCTTCATTGGAAACTCAGAAGGTATCTTAATGTACACACTCACATACGAAGCCTTTCAGAAAACCTCAGGGCTGAGAGTGAGATCTTCAGAGGAAAACACACTGCTAAGAGCAAGAGTGACTGCAACATAACCTTTCTTGTTGGTCCACAGGCTGTTTTTATAAGCACTAGCAAATCATCACAGCACACCTCTTCATATTTTCATGTTTTAAAAGATTAAGAAGCTGACACTTAATATGGGCAAATGAGTTTACCTACAGGAGGTCAGAGTGATGGTTGTCCCCCTTTCCTACTCTGTGGCTCCACAGCTAGATGCAGTATCCTCTCACATTTCAGAAGAGCATCTATTACTAATACCGCCATCACAATTTCTCATTTACCCAAACCCAGTTTAATCTGGTTACTTCCCGCATCAAGTACTGACTACTAAACTACTAACAAAGGGTAATCCTCCCCTTTGTTCCCCAGGTATGATGCTACTGAGTTCAAAGATAAGAAACAACAGACCATAAAATTACTTTTATGAGGAAAAAAATAAAAGCTAAACCCACTCTCTATTTCAAAGAGCTTCTTCATGTTTTTCTCTATCATAGCAACGCTTTGAAAATATACAGTCATACCTACCTGCTATTACAATTGCTGTATATAAAATCAAGCTAATTGGGCTGTCACAGAAAAACTCATTGAGTGAAAACCATAAATCACAATATTTTAGTTATATAAAAACCACATTCTTAAATGTTTTTATGAACTGGTTTCACAAAATACATACACATACTGTGATTCATAGAAGCCAAATAAGGCAGCGCATTAATATTCTCATTCATAATATTTTATAAATAAGTCAATAATAATACTCATAATCAACCTCTTATTTCCTAAATGTGCTAACACTGCTCCATTTTCCTAATCTAGATATACTGTACTGTGACTTATTTTGCATCACTTGTTTCAGTTAAGCAGGACTCCAAATGGGTCTAATGATGGCAAAAATAAATGAATGGAAAAATGTCATCTCTTTAATACACCCACAACAGATGGATGATTATTGTGTCACTTGGTGAACTCTTTCTATGTAAGAAATAGCAGAATGGTATAAACTAACATTGGATTTACAACCATTGGATGTACCCATTATGTGAAATATTGTCCCTATGGAGTGAAAAAAAACTTTTTCAAATTGCTGACCTTCAGAATTGCTGGTAACTACATCTATTTATATCTCTAGTTTTAGAGCATATGAAAGAGAACTTTGACTTGTTGCCTGACGCATGCATCTTTAGACTCCAAGTTCACTTTTTTGTTCTGGAACAAACGAAAGAAAATAACAATAATGAAAGTTCAAAAGAAGCAAACACTGCATTGTAGATAGCTCTTTAAATCTTCAAAGCTAAGAAATTATTAGGAATTAGGCAACAGAAGCATTTAAAAAATGAAATTCAAGTTAAAATTTTTCATTTGTTCCAGCTTTAAAGGCATTAGTTAAGTTCATTCTCTAATATTTAAATATATTTTTCATATATTTAAAAAGGATCTGTGCTACTTTCTCTTTTTACATCCTCAATATACACATACACAGACTGCATCTTTCTATGGAGTTACCAATGCAAGACAAACCAAAGCAAAGCAAAGCAAAACAAAACAGAAATAGAATAAATACCTATTGCCTTGAAAGAGGAAAATCAAAGCAAAAGTCAGCACCTGATTAACTCCTTTCCCTGTTGCTTCAGAAGTTAATAGTACATCATGGAAGAAGGCACTCTGTTTTCTTTAATTCAGTCAGTAAGCCCCCCAAGGGGAAATTTAGTTGCTTTACTCCCCTTGTCCTTCATTCCTGAACATTATGCTTTAAGGTTAAAAGCCAGCCTTGACAGTGTACATGTGGGTTAAACTGCTCTGGCTTTCTTTTTTTGCTTTTCACAGGGCAAATGGAGATTAATTATCTTTATCTTTAATGGTGCTAAAATGTGCATAGAAATACTACCTGAGAAATCAGGCAGAAGATAGCACCAAGAATGCTTCTGCTCAGTGTTTTTTCTTTTGCAATGTAAAAATGCTTCCTGTAGAGAACTTTAAGTGACTTCATTTTGGGGGCATATTTTGTAGTGCAGTGGCTTGGTTTGACTTCTAAATTTGCTTTCAGATTAAAAACTTCTTAAGTTTGCTGGCAGGAATTTTCATTTTAAAGTAAAAATTCCCATATATTTATTATAATTTCATGAACTTTATTTCTCTTTCTAGGGAGACTGTATATGAAACAACTATATAGGAAACAATTTTCTTTACCTTCCTTGTACAGACTGTTCCCACCTGCTTACACATATTTAATAGCAACCAAAAGACATTAGAAAGCCAGGTACTTTCATTTCTGCAGAACAGAAAGTATGCAAAACATGTCCTTGCCCTTTGAGATGCTGCACACCAAAAAGGCTTTTTGAGCATGCCAAATGAACTAAGAAGATCAGAAACATTCAGCTCAAATTTGCCATAAAGAGCTACATTTGCTACACTCTTTGTTATTCTAGTCTCACCTTCCTCAGGGTTTGTGGGGTTGAAGGTGGAATTTCTGACTGACCATCAACCAGCAATAAGCCAATGGAAAGAAAGGAATCCATTAAGCCTATTATACTTATCATGTAATTCTAAAACCCCTGTATCATCTGCCATCATTCAGTAAGAGGGCTGAGGAGTCTCTGTACTTCACAGCTAAGAGATGAACAAGAGAAAGCCCTCCCTGAACTTCCTCAGCTCTTTTCACCTCTACAAGTCAAAATGGCAGAACTATTTCATGTCAGACAGGCTAATTCTCCTCATCTTCAGGCAACTCCTTCTTAAAATATGGGGTCAGGAGGGGGAGCAACTGTTTTCCTCACATTCAGCAAATCCCTAGTTTTTTTACGCAGTCCTCTCATGAAACATGTTCTCCTTGCAGGTCATCTCAACAAAACAGGGACAATTGTAGATTGGAAAGCCACAAAGAGTAAAAGAAGTTAAAATAAGCCAGGAACAAGGAAAAATGCAGCAAAAGGGGCACTCTCATGGAGCAGGAGCATCTAACTAGCAGTCCATGAATAACTGTCATTTGGGTAGCTCATGCAATGAGTAGTCTATAGTCAAGGGGACTGAAAAGCATGTCCCATGAAACAAGTACACATTTCAGCCCATAAAAACGTCTGCATGAATGCCCATGACATGCTGGCCCTCAGAGTACATTACTTCAGTTGAGTAAGATGATTCAGCAGTAAGGTTTATGCTTCACAGTGTATATCTCTTCAGATCATAGATGGGACATGGGCATGGTACTGTGGCAGTAATCGAAAGCCCTTACACAAGAGACCACAGGGGTAGGGAGGTTATCATCCTGTGAACATTCACTTCAGTAAAGGAACTGAAGATGTTAGATGGATAACATAAATGAAAGAAAAAAATTAAAAAGAGTCAGGGAAACACTTCTGCCATTGACTATGAAGGTTATACACAAGAAAGCATTTAGAGAGCTTCAAATGACAACAGATGGTGTTTACATGATTTCAGTCCTACTTGACTCTTATGGATACATCACATACATATTGCTCCATTTGCCATGTAAACAAAGACTAAAGGAAGAAATTTAAATACTTGCTTTGTGGTTTTTTGGTTATTGAAATGGTTGCTTTTTATAATTTCATACTTCGGTTGACTCACTATGATACTCATAAAATAATAAAAACATGAAATAATGAGTTATACAAAACATACATTTCTGCAATTGTCCCTTAAGACACGTGCCTGGAGTGAGGCATGAACTAAAATCACCTTTCTGTTTAGAACGCTTTGGCAGAATTATACTTAAAGCTGAATAATTGTTTGTTGATGCCTTGACACACACAAAACCACAAGGGTTAAAATGGTATGTCTCTATTCTTTCCTCATACCCTGCCTGCAGAAAATTCTGTAACATGTATTTGAAGTCACAGTATATATGCCATCCTACACTAAATAATTTCAAATTACTATTTGTATATAGAAGTGTACATGCATATTTCACATTTCCAAGAAAACTTGTTATATATGTTCTGGTATAATAATATTTGCAATCCTAAAAAGGTTTCCTTTTGTGTATGAAACAATTTTCTTTCTTTGCCTCCACTGTATTAGGACAGATCTCACAGGTAAAAGAAGAGAAAGCAAAGACAGAAGAAAAAATGCTGCTGGCTGATTTGAAGCTACCTAAGAATATCGAGCACAATGGATCCCTAATTTCACCTACTAGGGAGTTCCTATGTACCCTCTGCAACACATACAGTCACACACAGTCTTCCTTCCTAGCAATTGGTATGTTGAAAGGCCTCATAATTGAAATTGATTATGGGTAAGAAAAGAGACAGGAAACTGCAGAGATTTTTTCACCTCCTTCAGGCAACATGCGAAGAGCTGAATCTGTGGGCTCTGCACTGTACTTCTATCAGGGAAGGGCGCATTCACCATACCCTCACCTTGGACAGCAGCTCAAAGCCATGGTTTATTTTTAAACACTTTAATAATAGAAGCCTGAAATAACCTTCTGAGGACTGAATGGGTTGGATTCAGCATGCACATCTGACAGCATGATAACTAACACTGCCTGTGCAGCTAGTAACAGTCAGAGATACTTTGAAGTAAACTTCATTGAAGTACACCAGCCAAAAGCAAGGTGCCTTTTGAATGCAACCCCTCAGGCTACAGCTTCTCACTGCTGCTCTGCCCAAAGCACTAGCTCAGTGAGCAGGCTCTGAAGCAGCTGAAGCTGAAGCACAGTGACTATTAATTGTGGATAGAAAAAGCCACTACGAGTGTTGGGGGAAGAGGAAAATCTCTGAAGTCTTAGGCTAAAAGAGAAACACAGAACAGCTTTAGCTCACATTATTTCCTCTCACAAAGCACAGAGAACAGGCATCACTGAATGTAAAATGAGTAACTGCAAGAAATAAAATCCGGTCCGTACTCATGCCATTGATAAAAACTTGGTTTGCTCAAAATACCTGTACCTACATACTCTGTGAGCATAGGAAGGCCTGGTAAAACAAAATCCATATTTAAATCTGCTAAGAAGGGCAATTCAGACTTAGGGCTCCTCTGAAAATATCATTATATAAGCCATTTTAACACCACCCAACTTCCAGCCAGTTCCCCTTGCAGAGGAAGGAGCACTAGTAAGGAATCACTCTCTTCACTTTCTACATATGGCTCCTCAGAAGACTATCCTTTGCATTTGTCTGTGGTTTCATGAGAAGCACTGTCATTCTGACTTAAATTTTCCCAGCTCCCATGCTCTTAAGCCATCCATTTCCAAATCCAACACAAAGTACAGCTACAAAAAGCTTTATGGCAAAACAGCAAAGGGAACAATGCGGGAGGGGAAATGACTCGTTTGTGACAAAGTAGGATTTAAGATAGGCCAATATCACACATATGTCTTTCTCTGATAAAACCTTAGCTGTATCTGGTTAATTAAATGGCTTCATTTAGGTACTGAAATTTCTCTTCTCCCACCCCACACCTTAGTGATTTGCAGTGGCAAATAACACAGCAACCTGAGGGCAAACAGAAGTTGCTGCCTTAGGAACCTGCCCCTCTCTCACTGCAGTCAACCCCCCAATGGCTTTCCACAGCAATGCACATCATAAAACACTCAGTGGACAACAGAAAACTGAACAGCTATATTTCAGCAATATTCACTAGAACTGTCAATCTGCCACAGAATGGTTAGTACTCCTTTTGCAAAATAACAAGCATGCTATATTCCCTATAGTGACAGGGATGCTAAACACGGTCTTTGCCCTTATAACAAGCACCTACAGTCAATGAGAAATAAAAATTGTCAAAAGAAATATGATAGAAGAGGGTTCATGAGCAAACAAACACAACCAGACTTCTCCGGGACAAATCAGACACAATTGTGACCAGGAGTCACAGAGGTCATAGTACTGATTTAATACAGTGAATGCATCATCTTGCCAGGCTCTAAGCAGAAGATGTCAAAGAACAGAAAGCCACAAACAAAATCTCTCTGAAAACTGCACAGGGCATCACATGGGTATTTACAAAAGACAATTATCTTTCCAGTGCTTCATGCAACACATCTTTCCTTAGGTCTAGATGTGGGGAGATAATGAATACTCACACAGCTCCTTTGGGATTCAGTGCTAGCTGCCAACACTCATCACATTCAAACTGAAGGCCTTCAAATTGGAAATGGACAGCTAAAGCTGCAGCTTTATCATTTTACTTCACACCACTTCCAGCATCTAAGGATCACCTTTAGAAGTTGTTGACTCCCCTTAGCTGTATAACTGGAGATGGGACAGAAGAAAGAAAGATTCTGTTTTTCCTTGCTAATTAAATGCAGTAATGGCTTAATTTGCATCAAAACAACTTTTCATTGATGAATAAAGAGGGAATATTTAAACAAAAAAACAATCCAACTCAAACAGCTTATTCCAGCAATGGAAAGTGACAGCATATGCACACATATAATCACATGGGAAATAATAATAGTACGTCCCAGTGCGCTGCATAGCATAAGAAAGCCAACTGCCCAAGGGATATGTCAAGAATGATTTATTTGTGAACAGGGCTATCTTCCCATGTGTCACTGCCTGATTTCCGCAATGGACTCACCGAAATCTTACCTTATCTTTTGTCATTTGAAAAAAACTTAAATAGTCCTTTAAAAGAAATACAGGAAATTTCTCAGAGGTTGAAAAATCAGAGGAAGCTGTTTAAAAATACTTTTTCTCTAACTTACATTCACAGACACATAAGCAGATAAAATGTTTCGATTCTACTGAAAATATCACTATTTTGATTTGAAAACCACATCACTAATTCAGAAACTGTTCAATGGCTTTTCTTGTCTCTTCCTGTAGATGTTATCTCATATAACCTTCTGTCTCAATATTGTCCAACTATTGCAATATGATTGCTTTGTTTCTGTATATCCATTATATTATTTCAAACCAATGGCTTGTATGCAGGTAATGTATGCATAGATGGTAGGTAGTCACAAAGTTACTATCTTCTCCTCACAAGACTACTTCTTGTTATCACCTCTTACTACTTTGTTTCCCACATCCCCCACTACAATTCCCTGGACAGTTTAAAGGAATCAACATCTACTGGATAAGGAACTGAAAAGCAGACAGTATAAATGACTAGTGGCATCACCTGGCTTTCCCTGTAAGAACTGCCTCTGGAAGAGGGTGACTAGTCAGAACCTTGCCATAGATTTAGCACTATCTGCAGTATGAGCTTCATCCAATGCAGAGGAGCAAGCTGAATAGGAACAGAACTGCCCTATTCAATGGTCTGACAGATGAATGGATATTGTGCTTTCAAATCTCCAGTAGTATTAACACTCAAGAAACCAGAATTCCTCCAAAGGTAAAGACAGCGCTCCTGAAAAGGATCCTAACTGTTCCCATTACTGCTGGACTTAACAGTTAGTCCACCCTCCCATTTATCTTCCTGTGGTTTGCCCACCACCAAAGCCCTTAATGATACAATCCTGGTTTTCATGCTATTTCGAGACAAACTGAAATTTTTACAACATACAAGTTCTTACAAGATTTCCAAGAGACTTTTGGAGATCAGTGAGCCTTATCTTTGGCATGGTAAGGCCTTGGGAAAATTAACAGAAACATTTTGAAGCAACATTTTTTTGTATAAAAATGATGAGATGGTACACCATTATTAGAACCAAGCAATGACAGGACAAAGGGAAACGGCTTTAAACAGAAAGAGAATAGATTTAGATTCGACATTAGGAAGAAGTTCTTCACTGGGAGAGTGGTGAGACACTGGAACAGGCTATCCAGAGGAGCTGTGGCCGATCCATCCCTCACAGTGTTCAAGGCCAGGCTGGATGGGGCTTTGAGCAACCTGGTCTAGTGGAAGGTGTCTGTGCCCATGGCAGGGGGGCTAGAACTGGATGATCTTTAAGGTCCCCTCTAACCCAGCCCATTCAGTAATTCTATGACTATGGTGAAACAGAACATTTTGCAAGATGAGGTCAATCTTAACACATTCCAAGTGGGTTGTTATGAAACGCATCTAATGGTAGCAGTGAATGGCATAGATGAAAAATGCATTATACAGCTTTGTTTTCACTGGTTTTCTTGTTACTGACAAGGGAAATGAGGACAGAAATTACACACAGACCCACAAAATGACATAACATTGACTACATTTTGACCCAGTCAAATAATCTAGATGAATAGAAACATTCAATACTTGATACAATACAGCTTTTTTAAACAGGATAAGCTTGGCATTCCTGTGGATGATCTGCTATCATTTTGTCAGAAATACAAGAAACTATTGCTATTTTTTCACTGACAGCATAGAAATTGTCATCAAAGCAGTCCTTTGTCAGCAGACAACAGCAAATTTTTTGAGAGAAGCTGTATTTTTAAGCATGTGCCTGAGTCAAAGGGAAGGAGCAATAGTACTCCTCTATGAAATGGGACAAGTATACACTTGAGAAGCTGCAGTCCAAGCGCCATACAATCAGTGCCACAGCACACAGCATAGGTTAGCCATATGGGACCTCGAGACTTTCCTGATCCCCAGCACAGAATTTAAAGGCTTGTTCAGTAAGAGAAAAGGAGGGATGTACCAGAAAATCCAAAGGCAGAAGAAACCCAGCAAAGCCAGAGGATGACGCTGTCGTGGCATTATTCAGGGAGGTAGTCCAGAGACAATGCTCCTTGGATGTGAAAAATACTGAAAAGTAGAGATTGAAATTCCTACATAGGCACTCACATCTAAAGTACTTCTAACATTACTTCAACAGTATATTTGACACACTATGATTACATAGTGACAGATTTATTTCAGCAGTAACAATTATTGCCATCCTCCACAACCTGCAGAAAAGAAACCACTGAGAAACACTCAGGTTTACGGAGGAACTGGAGTTACACAGGGTAGAGATTTTCGTATTTTATATGTTTTCAGTTTGCCTACAGAAAAACATATTGCATTCATTTATCATCAGCCAATTTGCATAAAGGAGAACAAAAGCATAAACGATCATCAAGCATTTTTATTTTCAAAATGTTGCGGCCACAAGCCTCTCTTGCAAATTTCATAACCTGAGTTATTTTCCACCCATGTTAGATGAGCAAGACTGGGATGATTATGCATTATACAAATTACATTAGACAAACCTCTAGAACAAGCTATATGTTCTGAGCTAATGCCTTTTAATCAGAGGCCTGCATAAGCAACTAGGAAAAGTCATCCAGCTGGAGAGAATAACTGAGGTATGTGTCAGAAGACTCAGCTTCCAAGAGTCACCTTGCATCCTGGACTGCAGAGGCTGAGCTAAAGAGGGTGGAAAAACCTCTCCTGAGCCCCTTAAAAATGTGTGAGCTGGTAAGGCGAGCAACAATTAATTTATGCATGGTTCCTGATGCTCTGCAACCCCACAACAATCAGTCTGGCAATCAGTTTTTCCTCCCCTTGCCATATCTTCAACTTGAAAAGGTTATCTGGAAGCCTGAAAATAACAGAGATGTACGCAGCTCTCTGAAATATGCATATGCCACAGAGATTTTGCCACTATAAATGTGCTACAGTCAGGATGCAATCAGGCACAGGTTTGCTTTACTCATAACAAGATCCACATCACCTCACCATGAAAATGTGAATCTATGCTGAAAAGAGGTAGTTTGTGCAACATTTGGCATGCTTAAGTCATTTCCCCTTCTTCTTGAGTTCTTTTTGGGAAGCTTGGGAGAGATACCTGCTCATATTTTTGACTGCAGCTAAGAAGACAATAAGGATCTGTAAACACTCATAAATACTGCAGTTATCAGTTCCTCTATATAGTGTTATGAATTGCCACCAACTCAGTATGGAAGACTTCAGAACCTATAATTCAACTATCTAAACATCAAGTTCTTTCTCTCCACACCTAACAGGACTCATTCAAATGCAAAGAAATGTAAACCTAGATCATTACCTAAGTGACTTCTAGGCTTAAATTCATTGGTGTTTGGTTTTAAATATAAACTGTCCTTGCATTCAAAAGGGCTTTTTATTTTCCTAATAAATATGAAATATTTCACATAAAGAAGAAAAAATAGCCTGTATGAAAGTGACATTTCTTCAGAAACAAGCAAATGTATAAATTTTACAGCTTTACAACTTCTATTATACAGCAAGATGGAAATTAACATGTCATGTTAGTGATGTACACATGGAAGTGAAAGAGGAAATGGCCAGTTTCTAAGAAAGCACTGCTAGCATTTGTCATATTCAGAAGAAACAAAGTACAACTCTCCATAAATTATTTAATGCACACCCTAAATACATGAAATTAAAAGAGTCCTATCTTCTGATAGCAACTCAATTATGGTAGTACCAAAACCTTCAATTGCAATGACAGCAGACTTCCGCAAACACTGACGTAACAAGCCCCTGCCCTGGAGAGTTTCTAACATAATTTGAATCCATGAAATCAGAAATGGCTTAATTGCTTCAAAATTTTAGGAGAAGAATATCACTATCTATTTGATGAAACCATGGAAGAAATTTCTGAATAAGCTTAGCAAAAATGCTTTTTAATTAATTAATTCTAACAACATAGCTTTGTGTATAGCTATTTCTACTTGCATCAACTTGGATAGCCAACAAGCCTTAATTAGCTGCAGTTTTGACAGAGCATGATCTTCAGGGACAGTGGAGTCATTTTACATTACAGCAATTAATCTGCTAAGGCCTATAGCTGTATACTTAAAAGGTACATACTTATTATTCATACAGAAGGAAGTAGACTGCATGGATTATGTGAAAATAAAACAATTACACAGTAGTTAATTCTTTTTCTCTCCCTAAATAGATACACACATTAAAATTATGTATGTAAGTATACATTATAATTTGTGTTCTGGATATAAATATATGCAATCGATAGAAATTATACACACATACATGCAACCATTCAGTTACTGATAAGGACAATGTTCCTTGCACTTTCAATAAGCAAACACACACAAAACTGAGAATTTGGGTTTTCTGTGCTTGGTCTGAAAAAAATTCTTAGAACTTGTCATTGTTTAAGACCAGCTGGTAACTCAGCACCATGCAGCCATTAGCTCACACCCTCCTTTCACACACCCCTAGACAGGATAGGGAGAAGAATCAAAAGAATGTAAACCCTATGGGCTGAGGTAAGAACAGGTTAATAACTAAAGTATTTTAATACTCATACTAATTATAAGGTAAATAACAAGGGGACAGAATATAAAAGGGCAAAGGAAAAAAAAAAACCCAACCAGTAAACACAAGTGATGCACAGTACAATTGCTCATCACCCCCAACTGATACACAGCCTGACTTGAGCAGCAATCTGGGCCTTTTGAGTAACTCCCCCCAGTTTATATACTGGGCATGTCACGCTGTGGTATGGAATACCTCTTTGGCTAGTTTGGGTCAGCTGTCCTGTCTCTGCTTCTTCTTGGCTTCCTGTGCCACTCCTTACTGGCAGAGCGTGAGACTAAAACTCTTAGATTGGAGTAAATATTACTTAGCAACTACTAAAAACATTGGTGTGTTATCAGCACTGCTCCCAGACTAAAGCCAAAACATAGCACTGCACCAGCTGCTAGGAAGAAGAAAAATAACTGTTACAGCTGAAACCAGGACACTTGTTTACACAAACACTGGTGCCATGGACACTCACCTTCCTCCCAGCTACATAAAAGTCAGCTTTCTCTACAGTAAGGTCAAGTCAAGACTTCACATAGTTCTCTAGCACAGGATTTAACTAACAGGTACTGCTAAACAGTTCCTTCCTTAGGCCTTACTAATGGTCCTGGAACATGTACACTGTTTGACACACTAAGCTGTACAGGGAAAAGCCAGGAGAAATGGGAAGCTTTGCTGGAGATGTCCCTTATGTGTGTGAAAGGTACATAAAGACAAATGTAAAAAGAAGAAAACATGAAGGAACAAACTGCAGTGGCTCCAGGGATAAAACTCATAGATAAACTCACACCTACAGAAACACTGGAAAGGGCAAAGCACGATCTAGGTCCAGAGTGGTTTAATTTCATCAGCTGCAGAGGTTCTCTGTCTCCTCAAAGGAAAACACAATACAAATGCCATCAACCACCAAGCAATGTACCTACCATAAGGAACTGAGGATTTTATGCATGATAAGGAACCAGATGCATTAGCATTTCCTTTCTTTTTCTAGTAGATGGACCTTCTGGGATTTGCTGTGTTTCAGACAGGATCAGATGAATGCAACAAGAAGGGTAATTCTACAACTCTCCTGTCACCAAGTAATAAAGACAGGAACTATTTTGCCTTTTAATTTGCCCTCGGGACTTACTCTATACAGTCACGACATCTGAGTGATAGGCACTTTGGGTACTGATACGAACATTAGCTTCCTTATTTCATGGACTGTGTTGCCAAGAGACACTTTTACTCAAAGGTTACAACTTCTTTTCTTTCACTTTTGGGGGAATTTTCTGGGAATTCTCACTTGCCATTGGACCCATGCCACAAACTTCATTGCTGACCCTGAACTTCTCCAAAGCCCATAAGGTAACCAGCTTTCTTTTGGAAGCTTCTCTACTTCATGTGACTTTGAAGAAAAAAAGATTCAGTAGGCATTTTAATAAAGCACTAGTTTTAAAAATTAATTTACTGAAACTTTTCACTTTATTCATTTAGCATGACCAATGCAAACAGGAACATACGTGGGCATTGTGAATTACAATTCAGAATGAAATGCTCAAAATCAATAGGTAAGCATGGAATGCTTTCCACTTTCATTTATTAGTCTGCAAATAAATGACTGAAGATCAGTTAACCTTTTCTCATGCAATACTGAAGAGGGGAAGTACACATAGGAACTCAGAGACTCAATGTAGTGTTGGATACACTGCATGGCTGTTTCAAAAAGAAATGGAAAATTCTTGTTGCTAGCACATGGAAGTGCTGCTCATGGTCCTGTCTTTTTCCACAGCACCTGTTTTAGACTGGGATGAGAGGAGGAAATTATCTGCTACTTCTTGACAGATTTTGCCTAGGGAACAGAAACAATGTCACTAAACTCAACTAAAACTACTCAGGCAGCATGTATATTCTTAGCGATTTTTCTGCCTGCCCAGCGCATAGTTGGACCCATGGAAAGCTCATGTTGCTAATGCCTCCTACCAGGAACATCAACACAGCCAAAGCAGATGTTTTCATGAGCTGTGAGTAAAATTATCATTGAACTGTTTTCCCAAATTGATTGTATATATTTCTGCTGCATCAATTCCTACATCTTTTCAGGCTTCCTGACTGGTACTTGGTTTTGCATTAGCACTCCACTCTGAAATGCTGATTATGTTTCAAAAGGCCTGAGACTAGAGAGAAGGACATAGATGCTAATGAATCCTCAATTAAATATTTCCTAGAAATTTGGTTTTGAGTGTTTTCTTAGGAAAGAAAAGAAACTGAAATGCAAATTCTAAAGCCTGCATTCATACATTTTGAACAGGTCTTTTCAATTCAGTATCAGTTTAGATATTTAGATGCAATAAATCTGTGTTGTGGAAATATACACAGTCTACAGGCTTATCTGAGGGTGAACCAAACATTTGGCATGGTAGACAGCCTCAGAAAGATTAAAATGGGTATTCACACATAACATTTACAGCTCAGTAAAATAAAATCTACAGGAGAGAGTGAAAGTCACAGCTTTCATGTATAGCCCAAGCCCAAGCCTTGGGGCAGAAACCCTGCTAAAAGTAGCATTATCCTGCAAACCCTTCTTTTCTTACTAGAAAGATTTTGTAGCTAGCAGAAATCCCCACCCATTGTGTGTTTGTGCTTTAAGCTCAGATTTTCATAGGCAACATCTCACTTTGAGTCTAACTTTAGCCAAAGGTTACCTGCCTTGTCTTCTAGTCAATCTTAGGTTTGTTACCACAAGGGTTGCAGGCAGCACTGTCCCCTCTAGCACTTATTGTCCTTACCAAGTACAGGCAATTAGTATTTGCTTAAGGAACTTCACAAAAGCATTCAGTTGTCTCCCTTCTCAGTAGACTGCAGTTCAGCTAAATGTCAGACCTCAGAAAAGTTTCATAAAAGTAAATCCTAATTAATTCTTTTTTTTTTCAGAAGAAAAAAAAAAAAAAAACCATAATCAAGATGGTTTATAGGCTTGATAGTGTATTAAAGAGAATTCTTCTCCACCTGATTAAAAGTCTGCTGCACATTAAAAGCTTTTGCTCAACTTGGAGCTGGGATTTTTTTCTGAGCTGACGGGTCCAGAAATTTGTTTTGACTTGTCCTGAAACTGTGCTGTGGTCAAGACCCAGATAAACAAGGGTTCCCTCTCTTCCCTCCTCCAGAAGGTTTCCCTAAGAAGAAAAGCCAGGCACACAAAGGTGTGAGTCCAGGGAGGATCTGGCTGATGCAGGATCTCTTCAGGCAGAAATTGTTCAGCTTCAACATAGCCTGAGGCATCCACCCAACTCACCAGGAAGAATTATTTAAATCTTGCCCACAGCTGTAATTTTCATACTCACAGCTTGCAAAAAACCCTTTTTCCTCTGCAGCAGTAATTTTAGATTCTCCAAAATCTTACTGTTTATATATTTCAAGGTAACTTCTTGTTCTCATCAAGAAAAAATCAACCTGCTGAAAGACTCCTGATACAAGAAAAGGCACTAAAAAGGATTTTGGCAGGTTTGTACACTACCTAGAACTGCTGTAATCTGCCTGGAACCTGTTTGTAATGTTGTACAATGTTTGCATATTTTTAATTAAGGATCTAGCAGATAACTACTGTCGAGAAAATGCAGCTGAGAAGCATCTGGAAAAAGCCTATTTGTGCAGGTAGGGTTCATTTTTAAAGATCAAGGTCTACACCTCAGGTGGAAAACAAGTTGAGTTCTTCCAGCTGAGGAGTCATGCACATGCCTTCTAGCCTGGATAGGCCTGCAGGTATGCTGGGGGACAGGATGGATTTGGGTCAAATATCCTGAAATACCAAAACTGAGCTCAAATCAGAGTAAAAGTAAGAAAGCAGATATACTAGGTTTATATTTTTCACAGTATAAATCCAGGCAGGACTAATATATCTCCTTTGCTGTTTGAATATAGATCTGGTTGCACATAATACAGGAAAAAAATCAAGAAGCTGGGACAAACAATACAGGAAAAAAATCAAGAAGTTGGGACAAACACTAATACTTCTGCCAAACATCATTCTTAACCAGTGATGCCTTCAGGAAAGCAATATGCTTGATGAGGAACCAAGAGCAGAATTACTCTTCTATATTCTATGGAGAGAGATGGGTATCTTGGGAGAGTGATCTATCTTATTCTATGGTAACTGTTTTCACTGATTACAGTGAGAGTGCAGACAAATAATACTTAGATGAATTAAGCTATGCAGAAAGAATGGTATACCCGTTGACCATTTCCACCACTTATTCTAAATCTGTACTACCCTGTCACTCACATATTGCTGGCTGGGATCAGCATTTCAACTGGCTAAAGACAGAGTAACACATCTCAGTGACCTGCATGGAGAATATTAGACCATTTATACCACTCCAGGAAGCAATTCTGCATGGTCCTAAGCCAAAAGCCATGCAAAATGAGAAATAAGGATTTAAAAAATCTGCAAGAGAAATTTCAGCTTTTCATAATTATATTTCTAACCCTTGCAAATCTGCACCATCATCATCATCAAAACACACTACCACTATCATGAAGAGATTTAAAAGGGGTTGATGCATGTGATATTCCAATGAACATATATGCCTCTGCACAATAAACAAGTGTAGAGCTTCCACAATAGCTCCTGGAAGTTGCAATGTCAAAAAGTCTTAAGGACAAAGCTTATTTTCTGGGAATATATTATCATTATCATGTTCTGGGAATCATGATTAAAATTAGTAAGGTTATTTCATCTACCTGATTGCATGTTGTTTTCCACTCAAGTACAGACTCTAATTTCATGCTCAGCCTATGTGTTAAGCACAACTAAACCAGGTCCTGCATGAGAATCCATTGGCACCCTACTCAATGTGAGCAGAGGACATTCTCAGGGAAGCTCTTTCTGAAAGGTCTCATGGCTTTCAGAGGTACATAAAAAATGCAGAATGCATCTCCATTTATTTCCTAAGATGAAACTTCTCCCTGGAGAATCCAGGAGACCTGGTAACTCCCACTAGAAAGCCAGGCTGCTGGAACTTTCAAAAGCTGGACAAATCCTGCTTCACCCTGAAGTTAATAGAAACACGGTGAAATCACTGGATCTCCAGCACAGGCAATTACACTGTTTATTGAACTATACTGTTATTCAATACATTAAGAATAAAAAGGGGAAAAGATAATTGAAAGTCCAGTTGTACTCCAAGCTCAGTGTGAATCTGTTATAGTTCTGGATGAGTAGGCAAAAGATGTTGAACAACCCTAACATAAATTGCTAAGAAAAATACCACTCCTATTCATAAAAAAATTTTGCATTCTATTTCCAAGAGCTGCCTGTCTTAACTTTTGTGTTCAAACAGTAGGAGGAGAAAAAAAGAAAACCAAAACAAACAGAAAAACCTAACAAAAAAAAAAATTATGAGGCTGAAAATCTTCCCTGATGGATTTCTTCCAAATTTCTCTAGATAAGCAGTCACAAATATGGCTATAGGCAACTAGCCTATGAGTTTAGATTATCATTCAACTAACTTTCCACGTATATTCATACTATGTGGTGCGCACAGTGTTTCAAATCTTTCTGCCTGGATAGTCATCTACAGTTTTATGCAGCACAATATAAAGACTATGTGATTTCACCAACCACCATTTTTGAGTACAGGGCCTCTACAAAGCATCTTAATTTACATTATTTTCCCCTTAGATCACTGTTTTCAAAAGTAATTTGGTATAATCATATCTTGCTAGCTAATAGAAACCATTCTAGTCAGACAAAACCCTTCATGTGCAAATAATACTTGTTTTTCTTTCAAAAAACACAGTTTTCAAATTCCCAGTTGGAAAAGCCAACTTGAAGTTCACTTATTTTGATTTTTTCTCTAAACCAAATATCTATCATTTTCAAGTCACTACTAAACAGGACAGAAATAAACTTTTTTAAAGCTAGGGTAATTAAAATTATTCTAGTTCAAATTTGTAAGACATTTCCCTCTTTTTCACTGTTAGCTTTAAAGACCTGAGAAGAAAGCAAATCATCTATTCCAACTTTTTTTTACATAAATAAAACAAACATCCACAGTTCTAAGAGTTGAAGGAACAGAGACAATGAAATATTGCTCATTTATTAAGCCAGAACAGTACACAAACCACCATATTCAGCTGTTACTTACACTGTGAATTTCTGTCTGATTCTGCCTTAGTTGCACTGAGCAACTTAGCTCTGCTAAAAAAGCTTTTGGCATCCATTAAACAATAGCTTTATCTGACCAGGACACTGAATTAGCTTTTGAAGTTGCAATACAAGAATTGGAAGAACAACAAGCAAAGTGTATCGGACGTTAAGAAATCAAATGCAGAGAAGTCTCAGATACACATATAATTTTTTCTGGAATCATTTGTGAGGGATTCAGATTACTGACTCAATCTCCTAGATCTGACATTCAAACTCACATCTTTCCTTGCATAAAAATAAAAAAGATTGGCACAATCAAACCTGCTTATACCCATGAGGCTGGGCTAATTCACTGTACTGATTCTTTCCCATTCTATACATTGCACAGGATATAGAATCATAGAATTACAGAACAGTTAGGGTTGGAAAGGACCTTAAGATCATCTAGTTCCAACTCCCCTAACATGGTCAGGGACACCACACACTAAATTATACCACCCAAGGCTCTGTCCAAGCCGGACTTGAACACCACCAGCCATGGAGTATTCACAACTTCCCTGGGCAACCCATTCCAGTGCCTCACCACCCACACAGTAAAGAATTTCCTCCTCATATCCAATCTAAGCTTCCCCTCTTTAAGTTTGAATCCATTACCCCTTGTCCTCTCACCACCGTCCCTAATGAAGAGTCCCTCCCCAGCATCCCTATAGGCCCCCTTCAGATACTGGAAGGCTGCTATGAGGTCTCCAC
>JAOEHY010045800.1:0-10521 GCA_025447955.1 Psilopsiagon aurifrons
CCAGGAGCAGAGGGAAGAAAAAGGGGGAAGTGAGTGAACAAACTGCGTGGTTGATTTATGGCTTAAACCACGACAATCAGGTGCAGAGAACTTGTGAGCCAGTGCAGGAGAGCCCACCCATGTACAAAACACAGTCAAGCCTTCCGAGTCCACCCTGGTTTCTGTGAGGCTACAGGACCATGAGCCAAGGTGAATTCAGTAAAGACACCTTTTCCTCTATGAGATCCCGCTGTCCCTTTACTGCTGTACAGTAACCACAATGTTTACAGCAGTTCTCTCTTGACAGAACCCAGGGCATGCCTGCACGTAGGATATGAAAAACTGGTCACTATCCAAGGAAAAAAACCCATAAAAAGGACAATAAATTTATAGTGTAATTTTGCCCTAGTTACAACAGTGTACAACTAGGACAAGCAAGGCTGCTTTCCACAAACTAATTTATCACCACTGGTTGCTTTTCTATTGCTTTCAATAAGAAATGCCAAAATAAGTATGATTTAAAAAGGCTATCAGCTGGCTGGAATACTCACTGGATTTGGTACAACACAATAAAATTGGTTTCTAAGTGTTGTGCTAAAAATAAATAAATAAAGAAGGAATGAATATGGACCTAAATCTGCCACTTAATGCACTACAGTTATGCCTCAATATTTACTGTAAACCAGGAGAAGATTGTCTTTGGATCCTAACTTGCATATTCATAAGGTTGTCATACAGCTTGAAAGTGGTGTTTTTTCTGTTTTGTTATAACACTTTAGGTATTAGGGGTGTTTTAGTGCACAGTTTATGTAAATCCTGCTCTAAGCAATCTGGATTTCACTGATGCAGAGTTTAGAATTCTGTTGAGTTAGGGGAAGATGGAGACTTGAGGAAAATTACTCTGTTGGAAAATTCAACAGTGAGTACAGAGCTATACAAGGGGGATGTAACAAGGTAGGAGTGACAGAAGACCCAGGTCCATGCAGAAAGACCAGACTCCCTGACCCAGGACTTGTTTTCTAAAGTAACCTCAATTTGCTAATGCTTCTTTGAGCCTTCCCCACCCCATCCATAGTTCGTGATATCAGTACCTTGCATGATTATGATGGAAGATCCTCAAATTGTGGACTAGATAATACTTCTTAGAGGAAGAGAAAAGTTAAGTGGGGTAGGTGAACACAGGTTGATTGAGTGACACCATACTTTGGGATCCGTGTACAGAGGAATGTCAACCGGAGATAACAACTGTCTCACATTACCAGTGACACCAGTTCCATCAGAACATCCTTACACGTGCTGCACTCAGCCTGGGTTTTATGTCTGAGAAGGTTTGAGTTGTTAATGGGGATGTGACACTGTGAAGCTGAATGCCTCTAGGGATCAGGATTGTGAAACAACAAACCTTCATTCACCGACACACCGGGTGACTTGAATCATTCCATTCTGCATGGAATGCTGCTGCTCCTCATCCCTACCACTGCTGTTTACCTGAAGGGAAAGCTCTGCGAAGCGCATGCTGGGCTTTGCCATTTGCCTGTACAGTGCATAGTATAATCCCAGTAATTCATCATATCAAAAGCAATGATTTCCTCTTACTGAAAGGATAGCCTGAGTTCTTGAAGCATGGGCCATCTGGTGAGCAGAGGGGAGCCGAGGGGAATGCAGCAATCCCTGCCAGGGCTGCTTGAAGGGTTTGATTTGGGATGTTCAAGACTGATGTCATGGGCTCCCACATCCCGAGTTACGCCACACTGCAGCAGCAGCAAATCCTTATTCCACTCATTTCATGACTAACGCATCCATGGTTACTGTAACACATCAGCGTTACATCTTCATTAATCACTTTTTTCCTTACAAACCCTGTATACAGTAGTAAAGTATTGCTCCCAGTTTACTAAAGAGAAATTTATGTTGGTCCCTGCTTCTAACTGTCAGTGTCCTTGCACCAGAAAGGGAAGACAGGACATGAGTGAGGAAATGAGTGGCAGAGACCCCATACATATCCCGTCTTTCCTAGAAATAGGACAAAAGACAGCTCTGAGACCAGTGCTGCGATCCAGCTGCCTCTGCTTCCTTCTCTGTGGGAACAGAGAGATAACCAGACATCTGGATCATACACACATCCCATCTCCATTTTCCAGATCATATTCAAGAGCACACAACAGACACTTGCTTTCCTCCAGTGGAATGAGAAACCAGATGGCTTCAAAAGACCCACTTTGCCTCCAAGGTGGCATATGGAATATTAATTAATAATAGATTAATAGACCTTTCCCCACTTAAAAATTGAAGCTGTTTGTTAGCTGAGCTGTTTGTGCCAGGGAAGTGCTACAGAACAATGGCTGCATTCAAAGAGCAGTGTCATCTCTTTGGAGATGTCCTTCGCAGGCCCTTGAGGAAATCACTTCAGAAGGAGTCCAAGACAGAAGAATCCTCACAAAAGCTGGTTTTAGTTCTAAAAGGCAGTGGCCATTTGGAATCTTCAGAGAAGGGGAGTGCGGAGAAAAGGGATGGATATTACAAAGCAGGAAAAGCTGTTCGCCTTCAACTTAACAGCAAGCAACCAAATACAACAAGGAAAACAATTTGTCTGAGGAGCACAGTCATGGCAGGCCCATGAGGATAATGGCTTAAAGTTTTCCTGCCCTCACCTGAGCAATCTGGAGCCAGCAGTCACTAACAAAGCCAGGACCAGAGCCGAGAGCAGAGCAAGTCTAAGGGCTCCGAGTTCTTGCACTGAAACTCTGGATACTTAGGGACAGCAAATGCAGCTGATTAATTTGAACAGGGTTTTTCAGGTCTTATTAAATGGTGTTTCTAACTCTGCTGGGAATCCTAATCCTCTGGTTTTGGCAATTGATGCACTGTTGGGTGTGTGTTTCCCTCACCCTCTTCCTCTCCTCTGGGATCTCACCTCCTTATTATGAACCTGGATAAGCAGCTTTAATTCAGAGTCAGTCTCATCTCCTGAATTAAACTGGGCCCAGAAAAATCCTATTACTGTTGTGAGGGAAAGTGAATAAATGTGTATCTTGGCTGATCATGTATTAATCCTGGTATCCACTTAGGGCCTGAAAGGAAATGTCTGTTCAGTTGCCTAGCAATATAATTGAATCTAAGTCTTAGCATTCTGAAAAAGGGTCAATTGCTAAATAAGCCCCAGAACCTCATTTTCATGCTTTTTTCCCTCAAGCTTTATATTTTCTAAATGCAAACCAAATAACTACCAGATATAAGAATATGAAATAAGACAATGGTGAGAGCTCATATTTTACATGCTGAGTGCCTCACTCATCAGGTGCAGAGCTCACACCAACTGAGACAGATTTCACATAGAAGAAAAACAAGGAAAGAACGAGGAAAGGTTGCCAGGGTGTAGCAAGGAATAGCACATTATTTCATGCAGTGTCAGGTGCTGGTGTTCACTGGGTCACATCCATTTCGTGTCGCAGACCTGTGCCTATCTGAACCCAGCTGAGGAGCTGGCCCAGGTAATCTGGACACCAAATTCCTGGCTTTTTTTCTTAAATGATCATGGATTCTCCTTCCTGAAAGAATGCAAGTAAAGTGATAACCATTACAAGGGGGTGTGTGTGTGTGTGTTAATATGTATTTACAATGATCTACAACTGTGTGTTCAGAGAACTTCCCCCAGGAAAGGATTTGCCTTTGTCCTGGAGAGTACATCTGGAAGAGAGCCCTGAGTGAAAGGTGCCTTGTGGGCAGTCACTAGGAGGAAGCAGTAATTCCATTTGCTGTGGAGAACTGAGTGTGTGCTGCTAAATGTCAAGTGTTTTTGTGAACAGCTGGAGAGATGAAGCCACGAAACTCCTGTTTATAACCCTGCAGCCTCTTATCCTGTATTGGGATGTAATTTGGTTCAGCCGTGTGGCTCAGCATTTTAGTCACACTGGTTTAGGCCATTTTATAATGCCCCTTTTGTGTGGCAGATATGGGAGACAAAACTCTTGAGATAGAATCATAGAATCATAGAATAGTTAGGGTTGGAAAGGACCTTAAGATCATCCAGTTCCAACCCCCTGCCATGGGTAGGGAATATCAACTGTTAAAGGTTTTTCCAGTTGATACGTGTTATTCTTCCCTGAGAACCTCTAAGGGATTCACCCAAATGTGATAAATAGCAAAATCTATAAGGGAGACAGTCAGTCTCCTCACCCCATTGCTTCTGGAAAAACAAACAGCACTCTAAGCAGGGATTCCTCCAACAAGAAATGCCATGGAATCCTTCAGGATACAGGCTATCACCAACCTAATGGCTATCAAACATATTCAACTTTTTTGATCGTGGGTTGCAGTAGCAAAAGGACCAACAGGCTGATGTGCCATTAGCTCTCAGATACAGTCTCTTTCACATCACAACCATTTTTCCCTTCATTAGCACCCAGATATAGTCTGAAAGAATCCGAGAGAGAAATTAAAAGGAAAAGTGGATGAGAAGATGTTATTGGATGCTGCATTCCTGTACCTGCTTTTGGGCTCAAGCTTCTAGCTCATTAGAGACTCATCGGGTATTTAAGATGAGATCTGCTCCATTTGGATCTCCCTGTCACTGAAGAACATTTCCTTGTTTCTAATTACCACCTTGCTCAGTGTGTGCCATTGGTCCCCCTCTGACTCCACTTTCACAGCATTCCTGATCCAGCTAGCAGCGCCTGCTCTCTTCTGGGACAAATGCTTATCACACTTTGGAAAATCTGGTGTCCACAAGTGTGAAGAACTGCCAAAATTTCCAAGTCATGGAATGAGGAAAACTGCAAAGAGCTTCAATCTCATCTGGAAACACCTTTAAATGTGGAAAATCATAGAACCATAGAATGGTGTAGGTTGGAAGGAACTTTAAAGCTCATCCAGTTCCGTGGGCAGGGACACCTTCCACTAGAACAGGTTGCTCCAAGCCCTGTCCCACCTGGCCTTGAACACTGCTAGGGATGGGGAATGTTTCCTTACTGAAAATAAATTCTTCTATAGAGATTTTGAATCATGGGGTAGGAGGACACGTGGAATAATGCCAGGAAGCCTCTTCTCTCTCAAAGGCGCACCTTGGCTCATACAGCTGAAAAGGATTCAAGTAGGTGCTACTTCTTTAGCTCTAAGGACAACTTAATACTGAGAGATTGGGTGCATGTCATTCCTAGATCTCACGACTGAGATGAGACACCTTCATAAACCCAGAAATAAGTAGGTGAAATTCTCTACCTGCTATTATATGTAACAGTTAGTAACACGTTCAGAAGAAGCCATGGTAAACCCCATCAATTCCAAAGTGCACCTTCAGAATGTAGGGATGCTTTCAGTCTCTCCTGGGTTCGTGCTGCATTTCCCTGGCTGTTGTGTCAGAGTTCCAAGAGAAAAACCCTCAGCAACCACTCATTCCCATAAGATTTCAGATTATCAAAGGAATGCTATGGATATTGATAAAGGTTTTCCAGTTTTACAGAAGCAAATACCTTACCAGCACTGCCAATATTTCTGACAGTTAAAGTAATTGCAATACTTTATGGATCTCGATTTCTAATCTGCTTTTTATTGCAGTAAAGATCACATGTGATTATGTCTTTGTATGGGTTACACGCTGGTGTTTTAAACACATTTTTTCTTCATAACTGACAGTTTTCTAAATAACTATTGAATTTGAGTTGTATCTTATCCAAAATGGAGCCCTTTGTTATGCTGGGTGCTGCTCCTGTGCCTAATACGAGACAGCCTCCTCCTCAAAGAGTTTACAGCCAAAGAAAGAAAGAAGGGCAATTCATATTATGGAATAAATAAGGATGTGTGTACATTGACACCAGGAAATACACCAACTGGGAGCTGCAGGGACCTGGGGAACCTGGAAACTGAAACCCTAGGCTTGAAGCACAAATCCAGCCCCTTTGTTTTAGTGGATTTTGCATGAAATAGTATAAATCTTCAGTTCCTCTAAATAGATCCCTGGGCACCTCTGATACGGTGAGAACTGTGGGGAAAGCACGGTCCTGATTCTAATTGTACACACATTTTGTCAAGTATTAGTGATCCCATATTGTGCAGAACAAGGCTGCCATGTCCTATGTTTTACTATGAATAAATGCTTCATGTTTGCTTTTCATTTCGCATATAGATGCACAAAAAGCACTTTACCACCAGGCATTGAAGAACGGATTGCGCGCAGACCTTTGGAATCTGGCCAACACGTTGCTCATTGATCTGTGCTTGAAATGCTTTGTTACGTAAATCAAAATGAGGAACAAAACGTTAAATCCTGACACTTTGATTATTTTTCCCTTTTTCTTGTGCCCTGAGACAATCAGGCAAGAGGCCTGCCTGCAGGAAGGGGGCAGGGGGGAATCGAGCTTTATTTCATCAGCAGCTTTAATCACTGACATCTTTCTTTTTCCCCTTCATTTTTTCCATGATCAGATATTCATGCGAAGGAAACAATGACCAAGGTTTGTACAGCACTGTACGGAGTGGAAGCATTGCTCAATCCCTCAGCTCTACCGCACAGTGAGTAAACAGCCCTTCATCTCAGCACTGGTTCAGTAATGTTCTCATGCCCTCTTTTGGGGGGAGGCAGTTATTCTCCGTATAGCCTTCAAACAGCAAGTGACACATCTCAGTATTGAAATAATGCAGTTTACTAACATGAACTCTCATTGGTGAAGATGAGCTAAGCCTCAATTTTTCCTCCACCCCCACTTTCTTCCCCTTAGATACACTCAGTGTGCAATTTCCAAGCGATTGTAGTGAAAGACTGTCATCTTTATTCCCAGCAGAGAAATGTCTGCTTACAGTCATTAGTGAGCATCGCTTGCATTGTGTTGATACTAAAGAGAAACGTAAGGTAGGCAGCGTCACGTGTGTTACACCAGCATGTGTGAACTGACTGAGCAAATACTCCAGACTTGAAAAAGCACTGGTAGTAGTGCTGTGGGCATCTGTAATTCAGCAAAAAAAAGCTTTACAAAACAAACAGCAGGAGAAAGAAGTGTTATTATCTCTGCTTTATAGATGGTGAGTTGATGCACATAACTCATGCCTTTTGCAGCCTCACAGAGCTCATGTAATTGTTCCCTGCAGCTACATTTCTCCAGTGGCTTAGTACACATAAGAGTAAAATCCATCCATGATCATATTGCTTTCCTAAAGCGTTGCAGTCCTGAGATGGGAGTGATGTAAAGCAGCAGTAACCTGGCTGGCTGCACAGGGGGAAGATTCACCTCCAAAGGACATACTCCCCAAATACAGACCCAACAGATCTGTGGGTGGCATTTTGTGAATGGCTTCTGCAGCACTCTGAGTCTTGGCAGTGCTTCCAACATTGAGATAGGAAGATATACTCAATTCTCCAGCTCTTGCAAATAGAGCTGATGTCTGTGGTACATCAAGAATGTCTTACTAATGCCTTATGATTTCCCTAAATATAATACGAAAGGTGCATCCTCAGGGAGAATTCACAGTGCAACCTGCATCCATTAAACCGTATCAGCAGCGTTTTGCAAATAAAAGTTTCAGTCACCCAAATGCAACTGTCCTTTTTAATTAAAGTGACGAATAACTTTGGACAGAAGACTGGGACCCTGCTTCATTGCAACTCTACAAACAGTTCTCTTAAGGGCTGTAGCTTAACTACCAGGTACCTGGATTCTAGTAACAGGAGGCCCCTTAGGTGAGGGATAAAAGGCATCTGAAGGGGGCTACAAGGATTCTGGAGAGGGACTCTTTATCAGAGACTGTAGAGATAGGGCAAGGGGTGATGGGTTCCAAGTGGAACAGGGGAAGTTCAGGTTGGAGATAAGGAAGAAGCTCTTCCCAGTGAGGGTGCTGAGGCACTGACACAGGTTGCCCAGAGCAGCAGTAAATGCTCCATGCCTGCAGTGTTCAAGGCCAGGTGGGACAGAGCCATTGGTCTAGTGTGAGGTGCCCCTGCCCATGGCAGGGGAGTGGAATTGGATGATCTTAAGGTCCTTTCCAACCCAAAACATTCTATGATTCTATGATTCTTTAGTCCAAGGCAGAGCAGAGAGGTGGCAGAGAGTGGAGAGGGTTACGGCTTGTATTAATGCATGCACATATATGTACATCTCCAGGTATCCAGAGGGGAAAAGAGGCATGGTTGCCTGTATACTAAAGGAAAAGAGATAAACTGAATCCCAAACCTCCTGGACATATATCTCTGCTTGGGTGAAGAACCACTGGACTTAATGCACATGCCACAAATAGTAGGGCTGCCAATAGTTTTCCTCATCCAGCGTCTTGATCATCTAACTAAGGAGGATAACAGCATTGACCTACTGTCCATCTTAACTGCAGTAAACTCTGTGGAGAGGCCCCACAACCTTCAATAAGCATTTCATTAATGCCACACTCTCCAAATCACATTTGTTCACTCCCCAGAGAAGGGCTTTGAGATCCTCATGTTGCTAAAGGGCAGGTGTCCTGTGCACACGTACTCCAGAAGGTCTTTCTCACCCCACCTCACCTCCTGCTCCCCATAGAAACCCACAGATCTACATTCAGCTTAATTTAATAGGTCCAGAAGAAAAAAGTACCAATTAAGGTGGTTCTATCAGGTAAAAATGAAAGCTCAACTGCCGAAGCTGTGTGGGCAATGGCCCACCTAGAAGTGCTGTGATCAACCTGCAGCATCAGTAGGGTTTTACACCATCTTTTCCCTTCCAATACGTGATTGTACAAACCTTAGAGAAAAAATAAATCCTGCAATATAATGAGGGATTTAAGTTTCTTTTTTCCCTTCTCCTTTGATTGCTATTGCTTGGAGTTACCTGGGCAGGAAACATCTGCTTCTTTCCCCATGAAAGAGCAAAGATTACCAGTTTTTAGTTAAACCTGGCATTCTGCAGTTATTTACTGGGACTTGAGGAGGGAAAAAAGGAGAAGAAGAAATTGGAACCTAATTACACAGCAGATGCTGAGAGTGGTATTTATTCACCAAAACCACACAGGTCATTCATTAAAATCTCAGTTTTAATTAGCAAACACCTGTTTTGTGTTTGATTTTACACTGATACGTCCTGTCTGCAATTTGCTTTCTTCAGTACAAGCAATTAGATAGCCCCGACAGTTACAGTTAATCTAATTACAACAGGGGTGCCTTGGGAGCCCTGCCTGGACTTTCAGAACTGACACACATAGGATGACAGCTCCATCCCATCCGGGCTGTGGTGGTTGCTGGGATGGAGAGATGGTCTTTTCCCCCCTTTCTGAATGACACGAAGATATTACAAAGTTCCAGCCTTTTCTGTTTTAAAGAAAAAATCCTTTGTAGGAAATAATCTGAGCTCCAGAAGGACGCGTGATGCTATTGCTGCTTTCAAACATGACCTCTAGTCTAGGGTTCACATTAAGAATGATGTATTGCAACAGGCTAATTGAATACAGCCCATTCACTCTCCTCTTGATGCCCCGAATTATTCTTTACTGGTTTCCCTCAACCCTTTCAAGTCTTTAAAGGAGAACTGAAAAGCAGCTCTTCTCTCCTCTCTTTTCTCTATGGTCCTCGCAAGCTCTAGCTGAGAGAGAAGTCTGAAAGGTTGGAAGGAATCATTTCAAAAGGTCTCCTCTGCACAAGTGTGAAAAGCATCCACTTCCCCCTTGTGCTGCCTCTAGTGGAGTGATCCCAGATCAGCCTTAGGTCAGAAGTCAGATACTTCCAATCAACATTCACTCTGGAATTGCTCTATTTTCTGTTTACTGACATATAAAACCATAGAAGAATTGGAGGCTGTGGTTATTTGAGACAGTTCTATCCTCTGACTGATGTATTTCATTTTATGCCATGGGAGTTTCCAGGAATCCAAAGTTTTTCACTTTAGCTTACCTGCAGCCTAGTCATAAAGGTGACAACCAAGATACAGACCAGGTCATGTTTTAATGCAAGGGAAGAACGTGAAATACCTGGGGGAACCCACCCAGCATCTTGTTTTCGGGCTTTACAAAACCAAGTGCTTGAAACCTGCATTTAACAAAACAGTGAGCAATGAAAATGCATTTTGATTACAATGCTGAGATGAACTATATTTTTGTGGATGTAAATGAGACATTATCATGAATTCTTCTTTGAAGTACATCTATTTGAAGCTTGTGTTCTACATCACAATCACATGTTGCACATTTTCCTCAAAGAATTTTGGCACCTGGAGTCACTGTGCTACTCTCTTTTCAAATCCCCTTTGTCAAAGCTTGCCTCATCCTTTAAATAAGGATGAAGTAATTGTCTAATTCAAGACTAATGTAGCAATAAGCAAACTACAATAATGTGAGTATTGTTGTAATAAATTGTTGCATCAAAAGGAATGTAAGCAGCAGGTCGAAGGAGGTGATCCTACCCCTCTGCTCTCACGAGGCCGTACTCACAGCACTGTGTGCAGTTCTGGTGTCCCCAACATAAGGACATGGAGCTGTTGGAGCAAGTCCAGGGGAGGCCACGAGGATGCTCAGAGGCTGGAGCAGCTCCTGTATGGAGCCAGGCTGAGAACATTGGGGCTGGAGAAGAGAAGATGTGTGGAGACCTCAGAGCAG
>JAOEHY010045801.1:0-16454 GCA_025447955.1 Psilopsiagon aurifrons
ATGAGGAAGAAATTCTTTACTGTGAGGGTGGTGAGGCACTGGAATGGGTTGGCCAGGGAAGCTGTGAATGCTCCATCACTGGCGGTGTTCAAATCCAGGTTGGACAGGGCCTTGGGTGGCATGGTTTAGTGTGAGGTGTCTCTGTAAATGGCAGGGGGTTTGGAACTAGATGATCTTAAGGTCCTTTCCAGCCCTAACTATTCTGTGATTCTATGATTCTATGACTTAAAATTCCCAGGTTTGTGGGGCTCTGGGTTTGGGGGAATGTGTCAATTTTTGTAGAAAAATTTTTTCCTAAGTGAATACTTGGTCTTGGCCAGGTGAACATTTGCTGTGTGGGTCTAGGATTTCTACTACATTTTTTCATCTCCATTTTGTGGTAATCCTGTGGTCACATAAGTGTTGTTTGCAGAGGAAATCTGACTGCAGTTTTTCTGTTGTATGGGCCCACTATTATTCAATGCTATTTTTGCTCTTGTTTAAGACTGTAGGGACTGTGCTCAAGTTATGGAAACCAAAAGAAATGCTTGGGCATGCTTAGGTGTGTTCATGAAGTGAAAATTCTATGTGCAGTGAAATGAGAAACACATTTTCAGTTACATCTGCACTCCAGGTTATATGAAGAAGGGTTTCTCCACTTACTGATAACTGTGAGTCCTGAGATATTGTTGCTGTTTGGTTAAAATGGACAGAATAGCAAATCACACTTCTTGTTCTCATTAAAAGGATGCTGGTTTGCAACCACAGCCACAGTTGTTGCCGATCACATGCATTTCCATCATAATTCTTGTCTTTGCTTTCTGTAACTCTGCTCCTTCCAAAAGCCGAGTGATTAGTGTGCAAAATTTCTCTGTCTTTGAAGCTAAAGGCGTACTCCTGAGTATTGTCATCAGTTTTAGCTTTGGTGTTCTGTTCAGCACCTTAAGAATTAATCCCTAGCTAAATTCTTATCCTGTTATTAAGGTCCTAAAGTAAAGGAGGTAACTAAAGGAGTCATGCAATGTGAATGACTTATTTTTCTTTTTTTTTTTTTTTTTCCTGTTAATTTTTGCCTGTTCCACTTACTTCAATAAAGCTAGTGGCAGCTTTTAAGCAAGAACAAGCTGTACAATACTTGTGTGTGTGTCTGTCCACATAAATTTAATTTCTTTAAATTAAAACCGCAATAAATGAAAACTGTCCAGATGCACTGGTTATAATGAAAGGCTGACTCAATGTCTGCTATGGCCATTAATGAGCCTTTCCTACACTCCCTAATCATCTTGATTGCCTTATTGAATGAAATTTGTGACACAGACTTTGTGCAGAATCTCAGTGGTGCTCAAACACTTACTTTGGTACGTTGTGGAGTAAGTGGTGATTTTCTCCTGGCACCTTTTCAAATGACAGATCTTTAAATTTGTGGTCTGCAGTTCAATCTTCTACCTATATGCTTAGTTTCTCGGAGTTGTAGTTATCTTCAAATTGTTAATACCCCATCAGGTGTTAATATCAGAAAAGCTATACAAAAATCTTGGTTGGCATACCATTTTGCTTGTTCAATATGAAGTCAACGTACTTCCCTCAAGAGGGAAGTGGAAAATAGCTGCATAGGTTTTTACTTCTATAGCTTTTGAAAAAAAAGGATGTTTTTAACCAAAATATTCTTTATCTCTACTTAATGAAAGTTTTTTTAGCATAAAGCCAGTCTTTAATCATCCCAAAGTTATTTGTGTAGCCCATTTAATCTAAGACCATGGCCCTATTATTTATCTAGTGAAGAATTATTATTCTACAGCCCTTCGTACTGCATGAGTGCTATGAGCTTCCTGTTGATGTTTGCAATTACAGGAAAAAGTTGAAGTTTACAATGGAAGTGGAAAGGGAAATGGTTGAATAAGCTTTGAAAACTAAACTACTCTTCCTCCTTCAAAGAAACCCTTCTGGGCATGACTAGAAAAAAGTAGAGTACAATGGCAAGGAAGTCTACTAAACTTAAACTTCTGGTGTTCTCATACTTGCTACTGGGTATTTTCATGTTTAGTGGAACTCATTCATGCTTGTTAAAAGTGACAAAGTTAAGTAGTAACTAAATACATTGTTAGCAACTTGTAGTTTCTAGTATTCTGGTTGCTTTGATTTTGCTTTAGGGACAACATTGTCCAAATTTGATCCATATTGATGAAGCAGATTTTTCTGAATGTTGTTCCTTAATGGTCTAGCAAAGCTAGAGAGTTACTATTTTAAAACTGTAAACTTCAACTATATACTTTCTGTATTTTCAAATGTTTGCTTGTCCTTATTGTTTCATTTTAGATCTTACTGAAGATGAAAGTAAACTGCTCTTGCAGGTGCAAAATAATAAGTATTTGGTTTGACTTCCCCTCATAGTTCTGCTTCCATGTCGCCATTTCCACTTGTTGCGTGTCTGATCAGCCCATGGGATGTTAACATGGAGAGCTCCTATAGTTTACCTAAAATTCTGGAGAGGACAATCTCTAAGAATGGGTTTTCTTAGCAGCAGTGTTCCCATTTCAAAAGGTTGATGTGTCTTGTAATGTAATGTATTGTTAATGTGTAGGTGAGAGGGTGTGTTGCACATGGATGCCCAGGAGCTGTGCTTTATACATACCTGTCGTCCTCCAAGAGGCTGCAGTGTAAGCAAAGCATGGGGAGAGGAAAATAAGGGACCTTGGAGGACAGCTGTGAGCCATGCAGAGGGAATAGAGAAATGGCATAAGAGAGACAGAAGGTTAAGGGTAAAAAACAACACTAAAACCAACAGAAGATGAGCAAAAGAAAACTAGAGAAGGCAAAAGTCAAGGAAAATGAAAATAAGACATAAAATGAAAGCAAGGGGAGTAATGGGCTGTGCACCATCAAGGAAAATAACAGTGGAAATATATCGGCTAGAGATGTCCATTGTACACATAGAGCATGCATGAAGCATTTGTATTCTTCTTAAGTGTTGTGTGGATTTCTAGTCTGCTTCTTTAAATATTTAAAAATGTTATATGCATTTCATGCAGGTGGTTGAAAAAGGGGTTCTATTTTGATACTATTTTTTTTTTTTTTTTCTAATGTTGCAATATACACAGAAAAAAGAATAGGATGTGTATTAGCTCAACAGGAACTCAGAGTGACTTGTTTTATGTGAAAAAGAGTGTTGGGTATTGTGAAGTGTAAAAACATTTCATTGTTGGGCAAGAAGAGTTAAACACATCACTTTTAGCAATCTGCCAGATTAAACAGCCAAGTTTTGCTCCTCTCTCTGTCAATATGACAGGATTGTGTTTATACTGAAAAAAAGTATTTTAGAGGTACATCTTGAATTGGAAGAGGTTGTTCGGTGTGTCAAAAACTCATAAAAAGTTCTTAGAAGTTTTCATTTTTGCCTCAGTAAGAGGAAGTCAAAACATTTTCAGGCATTTAAACCATATCCTTTGAACATTGCTCCTAGTGTTGCATTTTGGGGGTTTGGTTTTGTTTTCTGAATGCACAAAAACATTAATCAAATACATTAGTGCACAGGGGAAAAAAGTATGAAGAATAAGTTGTACATCTGTACAAGAGGGTTGTCTCCATTATGTGTTTATTCCAGTGATGAACTTCAACCTTCCATTACTCAGTACTTCAGTATTTTCTGTTCTAGTTTACTTTTTCAGTTCCTTTAAAAAAAGGCAGTTAATGATCAAGGTTGCTTGAGGACTGGTTTACATATAGATCATGTTCTCATGCTGTTTCCTCCTGATAGGACATTTCTGGCCATTTTGTCCTCTTCTACCGAAACCCAAGTGCCCCTGAATGCTGCTCATTGGTTTTTGGAAGGGGGAGATCCATTCATTCAGACTCATCTGCCATGGCATCACTTTTCCAAGGTAAATTGCTCTAACGATGTTAAAGCATATAGCACCAACATGACAGTGCTCCTGTAGCTGGAGCTTCAGGTGACATCTGAATATCTTCATGAAGCAGACAGACCTGGCTCCGCATGTGTGAACTATAAAGAGCTCTGTCTGTGAAGATGATGCCAAGATGTCTGGTAATGGTAACCAGCAAGGCAGCTAAGTCACTTCTAAAAGTATCGCGTTGCAACACGAAGCTTCCTGGCGTGATGTTAGGCAGCTCTCGTGAACCTCAACTGCTTTGCAGCAGCTATGGTTATTCTTACAGACATTTCCCATTCCTTAGGAAAAGCTACTCTGAGAGGCTTAGTTGGCTTTTATCTTTAGAAAGGAACATTAAATGTTGGACTAATTTGTAGCTCATTCTCAGCTCAGCTGAAGCTATGCCAACTGCACTGGGATCACTGACAAGCCTTTCTTCCACCTCCAAAGCACACTTGCAGACAGATCCAGGGCCTAAAAGCACATTGCCCTAGAGGCAACTCAGCTTTTTCACAAGCATGTAGCTGCCTGGGGGAGTTTTCCAGAACAAGTAGCATATTAGACATTCTCTAGCAAAGAAAGACCTTGCACACACATTGAAACCTTGCTGGTTTCATGAGTGTTGGATTGGTGATACCGGGGACCACTCTTGTGTGTGGAGATGAAGAGGGCTGTTAATCGTGGAGTTAAATATTGCCCCAGTGGGGCCATGCAGCTTAGAGACAGAAGCATGAACTGGCAAACCAGGTGGCAAGAAGAGAATGAGAGGAAAAACCTCTATCCCCTCAATGGATGTTGATGTAAAAAGGGAGGAGCAACATGCATTCAACCAAGTCATCTTTTCTCTTGGTTGGATGGCCAGCCATGACCCTGGGACAGCATTCTTGCAAAGCATCTGAGTTAGAGACAGCCACTACAAGACCACAAGAAAAAAGTTCCTTTTTGGGTGGACATCAGAAAATTAGTTGATGAGGCTGAGTTAGGAATTAGCAATAGCTATACAGGGAGGTGTCTCACAGTGCAGCTTAGCAATCATTTGGCAGTGCAAAGCCTTGTTCCCATGTTTATGGAGAAGCCTGTTGTATTCTTCGTTCCTGTCCCACCCATTTCTTCTGGTTTTGGAGAGTGAGGTTAGGAATGTGTTTGCCCTCCCAGATTTGGAAAGTTTCTCTGTCTGTTCTTGCAGTCTAATGAACAATAAGTACACTTACTTGGAAGCCCAGCAGCCTCTTCTTTTCAAGCCCCTGCTGCCAGTCGTGGTTAGGCTGGTTGCAGACTTTATTTCAGAGAAGTGTGGTGGCAGCTAGACAAGCCCATGGGCATCAAATGCAAGCACAGGCCTCCCTGGGCTGTGACACCATTCTTGGCAAAGGGCAGGAAAAGTCAATGGATCCATCTTTGACCTGACAATGGCATGAGCCACCACCTTCAGTTTTGCTTTATTGCAAAAACAAATAAATCTTACTTTCATGTTCACATAGGGCTGCCCATCTGAGGGAACAGAATAGCATCTCTGTCTCTTGGCACAATCCAGCCTAGGCAATGAACAAACATAAATTTAGGAGAAGAATATTTATCTTCAATTTGCCAAGCTTTTTTTTTAGTACATTTCTCCTTGTTTACACCATTATTAACTTCAGTCCATTTTATAGGCATGCAAGATGCTTTCTTGTAATCCCATTCTTCTTTTAAGAGCCAAGAAAGTGTGAAGGAGTAAAAACAACCAATCACTTTCTGTTAACATGAACTGCTGGCGTGATTATATTAGTTCATGGTAACTGTCCAGATGCTCTAAGCACTGGGGTCTCACCGCCGGCTGGGAGATTCCCATAGCAAGCATCAGTAATAGATAGTGTGAGAAAAAGAAACATGATAAGGGCTCTTCTTAAGGAGAGTAAAGTATGCACCCAGCAGGGATGAGAATATCCTAGAAACAAACAGCAGGGATCTGAAATGAGGAAGAAAGGGTGCAGGAAATGGAGCTACAATTCTGATTCCATCAGATTAGTGGAAACCAAACAGGAGAGCAACCAGAGGATTTCTGTGAAAGCAGGAGAGCACCGTGTTAGACTTATCCTGGACCAGTAAACCCAGTTTTCACACCAGGTCTGTGTGAAAGAGCAGAAGAGGCATAGAAATGACGAGTGAGATGTCAGCTCATCATGAAATGGTTGGTTTCTTTCATATTTAATTTTTCTTTTCTAAAGTTTCATCTTTTTATTTTCGACTGCAGATCCATTTTTTAAACTAAGACACTTCTCTTTCTTTGCCACTGAGCCTTCAAAAAAAAGCTGTTTGCTAAACTGACAGTTTCCTTAATAGCTTTGGTCTTTCCTAAGCAATGATTTTAAATGTTTTTTTTTTCACTGAAACATAGCTCTGGCAGCTCTCTATTGTCTCATATTAACCCTTTGGGGCTTTTATTAATTATTATATTTCAAGTACAACAGATACAGAATTAACTAAATGATCCTTTAAAAGCGTATTACTCTTAAATGGAAACTTTGGGCACACTGGTTGAACTGTGTGAGATTCACCAAGGGCAATAAATGAATTTTATCTATTTAGTGTTTTAAGCAACTTTTAATTCTATCTCAGACAAAATTCAGTTGATTTTCAAAATGAGGAAAAGGGGTGGAAGTAATAGTAATGTAAGGTCAGTGAGTGGTCCTATAAGAGCTTTGAACTGGTAGATGGAGTGGAGCAAATTGTGAAGTGGAAAGGAGATTTCTTATTAAGGTTTCATGTTAACCTGAAATTATTGAATGTGAGGCCTTGTAGGAGCTCATTCTTCATTTCTCCAGAAATCAAGGATTGTAAGCAAAACTAGAAGAAGGAATCAAAGTAACAGAGGACTCTCAGCCACCTTGTGTCATGGATCTTAGGACCTTGGCAAAGTCAAGCTTCCAGAATAAAAGATGGAAATTCATCCTTAGTATGTTTAATTAAAGGGGAGATTGAGATTTATTTATATATAATTTAAAGTGATTCAATGATTAACAGTATTTGAATGTGAGGTTTAATTTCCCTGCAAATAAATCATGGCTAAGGAGGAGAAACTTTACGTATGATTTGGTGACCCCTGCATGGAATGGGAGCTCAGATGTGCTGCATCTGCCACAGCCCTCAGAGAACTGGCCATGATGCTGATGAGTGGGATATGCATGCTGGATGCATTACTGCTGCATCTGCTGAGCTGTGTGAGGCTGGAACAATCTATTACAGGTTGTGTAATAGCAAGCAAGACTTCCATTTTTCCTGGAAGAATGAGGAAACTGTGACATACTGTTGATTGCTGAGTAGAGAATGTGATCAACACTATTGACTCAAGGAAATGTTTGGTTTAAGAATGGTTACTTAAAATTGGTTACTTTTGTCCCTATTTTCATTTTTTTAATCCATCAGTTTAGGGTACTTTATTTTTCCTGGCCCTCAAAGTTCATAAAAGATGATCAGAAAGAATACACAAAATAATTCTAGGAGGCATTTTAGCTGAATTTTAGATAAACTAGCAAAAATAATCACAAGAAATGTTTCGAAGCATTTTTGACACAAGATGCATTTAAGAAAAAAATGCAAACTACAATATATAATTTGTTGTATTTTATAGGCCTAATGGACACAGTTTTCACACAGGACGTTTTTTGTGGATTGAAGACAGGTTCCGCTGGCTGTGCTGGGCTCAGGAGTCAGGACTCAGCAAATTCCCTTGAGTTGTTTTCAGTTTGCTGCTGTTACAAAACTTTGAGCACTCCTGCTCTTAGCACTTTTGTGAATGTTTTAGGAAATGTGTTCGTTGTTTCAGAGTAAAGGTGAGGAAGGCAATTCTTTCTCCAGCACTTCACTGTACCGTAGGGAATCACAGTCACTTACGAGTAGGGAACTCAGATATAAAAAAAGGAGGACAGTGTCCACATGACACTGCAGGGTTGAAGACACCTGTGCTACCTTTTCTTCTTTCAAAAAGCAGGGAATTAGCCAGGAGAGTTGTGCTATCAGCACTTGCCAGTTTCTGATGCCTGAGCAAGCCGTCTTGGATACCTCTGTGCAGCACTGTACTGTGCTGTGTGTGTGCATTTCAGCAGTCATAATCTGCATTAATCTACAGGTCCTTCATCTACACAAGCCTCATAGCTCCCCAGCTGTCTTATTTGTCCCCTGCCTTGTTTTACCTAGTGATATTAATTGTTCTTCCAGGCAAAAAGTGCAATAGAAAGCCAGGTCAACTCTGGTATAGGTATTTAGTTTCTGACCTAGAATAGCACATAAATAAGGAAAGCCTTTAAAGTCTGCTGTCTTTGAGTGAGCAGGTACCTCTTGTTTTTTTAGCCATCATATAACTCCTTTTATTCTGAAAGCATATTTAAATGCAACAAGGAAGGACCAGCATAAATACCAGATAATATTTTGTGTGGTAATATGAACTATTTCAGAAATAACCTGCAGTGCGTTATTCTTCACCAAGCAAAAGCTAGGGTAGAACTTTCTGCTTCTCATGAATGTGAAATTAGTTCATGTCTTTCCCTTCTTTTATGGACTTGGCAATTATTCAGTGTACCATAAGCCCCGTGTCCTAAATTTCTTGATTCATGTCTAAACTTTGCTTGTATTAGCTGTACTCTAATTAATCCTTTTGTGCCACAAGTTGAATTTGCCCAGCATGCTTTCTACTGCCAGGAATGAATGCACCAAATCTGCTGATGCCAAAGAGGTAACATGTATTTAACACTCATCAGCACTCACTCTCCCTTTTATAATTGCTGATCCTCTTGCACTTAATAGTACACTGCTACGTTAAGGTTACACACAGCTCAAGCAGTGCTATCAGGGTGTGTGTTTATTCTATAATAACCACAGTTTAGGGTGTGTTTCAATTTTACAGGGCAGTCATTTACTTCAAATTACTTTGTCATTTCTTAAAGTCATTGTGTAATTCTTTTATTAAAGGAAAAGGAAAAACAAAACAATTTGATTTTTAAAGGTGCATTAAGTAATACTAATTATAATGCTTAACTCTTAGCACATTTTTCATCCTTAGTTTTTTATAGCCATTTTACTAATTAATTTTTGCAGCATCCTTGTGGTGAGCAACTAGCTGTACCTCTGCCTGAAGGTTAGGAATGCTGAGGCAGAGAAGTCATGTGGTTTGCCCCAGATTACTGTGATTTGCCCAGGAGCTGCTTTTAGTCAGTGATAGTATTTGGTTGCTTTTGACTGCCAGGTCACAAATCTTTCTTTTGTCTCAAACTATATAAATAGTCTCAAGAATTATTTAATCTTTAAAAGAGATAAGAACAGAGCCTTAAAATAGCACAAGTCATCTCTGTAGTCAACAGAATCCTGGCTGTGTGAAGGAAGATTTGCTTCTAAACAGCTCCACTTGAAAAACAGAATTCCTATGCACCATTGTCCTTTGGAGGCAGCAAAAATTCACATAAGTGTCCAGCAGTTCTTTTCTTGAAGTTTCATGAACTAATTAGTATCTGTGAGGCAGTAATCTATGTTTCCGTTGCCTGCTTTAAGCCTTTTCAGCTTTCAGTCTAACTACTAGAGCTTGGCCTGTGATTAAATTTCTGAGCTGCCTTTAGTCCCAAGAGCGTTCAGTGCAGTAAAAAGAAATGTCTTCAGCTGCGGGCTTCTAGCAGGTTAAGTATAAAGGAAGAGAAGATGTTTTCCCTCTCATTTGTAGGTGCACCATCTCTAATGAGGGAGGGAAGGGAGAGGTAGTAAACAGAAAGAGAAATGACTGAAGTAGGAGGAGTAGCGAGGTGCCAAAGACTTACAAAATAGCAAGCTAACATATATAGGCAAACATACAGAGTAGAAAGCCTTTTTTAAGTCAGTTTATCCAGACAACAACTTGAAAAAAATCTTACTGGAATAGTTTTATCGCTATTGTCAATTTTGAGTACTGATAAAGCAGGAAAATATTAATACACATGTATATATGTCAGTACTATTACATTCTGATATGTAATATAATATATCTGTGAAATAATATGATTTTATAAGATTTAATTTCCATTTATTAAAAAAATCAATCTGAAAATATGTTTAACAATGCTACAAGGTGAGTCAGAACTGCTCACAACTTTTAAATGCTTGTGTTTGACAGTGTCGTGCATATATTTATTTTTGAAATGTGGACTTGATAATATTTTACCCATATTTATTGCAGCTGGATCATTTTCAACTGCTTGAGCTTTCTTGTTTGTTGATTGTAGCTTTAGTTTCAGCACTGACAGCATTCAAATGGAATCCTCCTGTTCACCCTAATTTTAAAGTTAATTGCTCTAAAACTTTCAGCACCTTTATCTTTGGCTTGGATGTAACACTGCAAATACTGAATAGCCATTGAAAAGGAAAAGGTGACTCTTGTAATTTTCTCAGAGATCCTAATTCTCCCATGAGATCATGATCTAACATCCTATAGTTGGCTTCAGGGGAGCTTTGTGCAGAAGCAAAGTCCAAGATGCACCTCCTTCAGGAGCACAGCCTTAACAATACAGGATTTAATACTGATGGGGCTTTGGGGCTTTTTTTGTCAGGGCTTTGTCACTAATGGTATTTTGCAACAATATATACTTCAAGGGCTTCAACGTAAGACAAAATGGAAATCGTAAGATATTAATGGTATTGACTTGCTGAAAGACTGTACTTTGTATTTATTTGCCATAAGCAAGAAGAAATATATGCGTACTGCCAACATCTCAAATGCTGCTTCCTTGAGAATTCAAAAAGAGCCTCACCAGAGCCTGCCTTGTTGAAATCTGCTCAACCAACCTTTCTTTAACAACACTGCTTACTATAGCTGTGTCTGGCCAACCCTACAAAATGCAGTCTCTGGTAAAGTTAAAAGGGTGATTCATACACCTGGAGGAGGAATTGAATATTCAAGTCACTTGTCAGGCTGGCAGGTTTAAATTATATAACAGGAAGCTTTCTATTCATATGTAATGTAACTGAATCACCACTTCTTTATTGATAATTCATTATATGTTGCTACTATCACTCTGCAGCTCTGAAATGCTTTTTACTATAATGATTTTATACCATACTAGTATAATGGCCTTCTGACTGTGTCAATCAGCACTCCTTGCATGTACAATAATATTATTCTGCAATCTGTCTTGGGAGAATGCTTAAAAGCTTTCTCTCATTTTCTCCATTTAACTCATGTATTATCTGAGTTTTTACATTAAATGGCCATACTTAATATCCCATGACATGTCACCTATTTTCTAGGGAGGATACTGATACAGTACTTACCAATTCCAGAATCTATCCTAATCAAATTACAGCTGCCCACCTCAGCCAAGAGCAGTTAGTTCAGTGCATCAGCATTTAATCTGTAAGAAGAACTTATGAGAAGGAACTAAAACAACGTGAACTGTAGTTGGCTAAATGTGGGCATGGTTGATGCAATTTGTTTTGTGAAGAGGGATTAGGAGATACTGAAGTCAAGCTGAGGTACAGGAGTCAATTTACATACAGATTTATTGCCAGAACTTTGCCTACACTGGTAGCACATTTATAAAGACAAGGTCTAATCCAGTAAATATCTGTGTGGTTTCTGATATGCACTTTGTGGTAGGTACTTCTGCTGAATGAATCTTCCTGGTGGAAAAATTAAATATGTGTGTAAAAGTAACAAACTTGGTCAGTCTTTATAGAGAGTTCAGTACCAGTACAGCTAACAATCACAGGTTTTTGCTGCTTGGAAATCCCAAATAGTTACTTAAAATCATTTCCACAATCAAGTTAAGGTACTGGAAGTTTTAAGACTTGAATTGCCAGCCGCTGAGTACAAAATCCTTCATTGGAACCAGTGCCAAGGCCTTTAAAGTGTTTGACATAGATGTTTTTCCTAAAACTACTGGATACACTTAAATCTTATTTGTTGTCCAATCCAGTCAATGCCATGCTGTAACTGACTTGTGTTAAAAAGGAAAAAAACTGTTTACCAGACAATTGTGAAATTTTAACGTTTGCAGGTGTCCAGTTGTACTAATGTTTCCTTATAATGTCCCATCTAATCCACATACGAGAGCTTCAGGCAAAGTTCATACAGCAAGAGTGCAGTCTCAAAGTACAGAATTAATTTGCTCACCCACACAAGAAGAATGGCAAGGTGGAAAAGCATTGGTTTAATTAGGGCACAGCCTTATTAACTCATGTGACAATAAATGATTCTGTTCACATTGTTGATCTTTCCTTGGTCTGTTTTTAAGCCAGCTCACCTTGGGAACTGGATATTCCTGTGTGAGCACTTGCAGCTGTAAATGGAGGAGACTTTCAGCTGAAGAACTCGTACAAAAGTGCAGGAGAAGATCCTAAACACTCAGGAAAGCATATTTTTGTGACTTATGAACGGGAATATGCATAATAATGTATAGGTTAGTAGCTTTTCTTACTTCTGACAAAACGGTGCCCACTTGGGCCTCTCCTAACTCTTGCCTGCACTAGCACATTGGCAAAAATAATAAGCAATATCCTTTACTAGTGCATGTTTGGCAGGAAAATATCCACAGACAAATTGTATATCCATGTTGAATACATGAAACATAGTTGTCAAAACCTCTCATAGCTTGTTTTGTTTTGCCACTGGTTCCTCCATGGTGTTAACCTGCCAGCCTTGCTTTTGTAGCCCCTCACAGGATTTCAGAAGCTCTGGACACACGGGACTGCATGAGTGGCATACGCATCTTCACATCACGGGTGCATATCCTGTCCTCATCTGTGTTTTTATGTGAGGACAAGTCTCAATCTAAATTATTTTTATTTCCTCCAGCAATAGAGTGACAACACAGAATGGAGACAGCATGCTCTATACTGCAGTCTCACGGTGTTTTGCCAAGGCAAGCAAGCAGCTTTACCCTGTAACCCTGGAATCAGAGTAAATAATTTATGTGGCTTCAGAAGGCTACAGCAGCAGGGAGACCAAAGTATAAAGTTTAGTAGACATGGGCAGCTTGTCATGATGGGTGCCCCAATTCCATCCGCAGTGTTCAGATTTGTGGGCTGTGGCCAGTCTTTAGCCCACGCCTGAAGACAGTAGGACATGCCACCACCTTCTCTCAGCACTTCACTCTAATCCTTGTCTCCCAGAAATAGAGCAAGTGTCTTTGGCTTCTAAAGTACACTAATTATTCATTTTATAGTTCTGTTGTAACACACAGTATTGCTTGATTGCCTCAGTATTAGTATAACTAATAACCCAAAGAGGAAATAATGCTTACTTATGGACAAGTTAAGCGTAAAAATGTAAAATAAAGGGATGAGGGACTCCAGGCAGAAAATTCTTAGGAAAAAAAAAATATTGGTTTTCTTTTAATGTGTTTATTTTGTAATTTGATAGAAATAAACTGTTACTATGGCAACGGTCATATTACAGGTGACACACAGGGCAAGGAAGATACAGTATATGTACCAATTTGTAGAATGAGTTTTAATATTTTTGAAGAGATATATTGCCTGCTAATGTGATGATAGAGCTTACTTTGGCCTTCAAGGGAACTCAGAGTTTGATCCTGTGCATCCTCTTGGCAGCTGCAGTAGCTATCGCTTCTTGATGTTGTACCCCTCTTTCTGGTGTTCTCTGAAGGTTCTCACTGCTCTTTGGGAAGCCAGTGGATCATGGGGTCCATCATGAGGAAACCACCCCATCTGTGGGGACAGTGTCCCGGTGGTCACAGCCCACAAGAAGATGGGGAGGAATAATAAGATACACTGTTGTGACACTCAGGATGCCCAAAGCACATGGCTGCTGTTAATTAATCATTGCAATGGTCTGATGAGGTAGGTGAGCATAATTATCTTAGGATTTTTTATTTCTATTACAATTTTTAATACATAGGGCAGCTAAAGTTTAAGTGTTTTCAAGGTCAGGGAGAAGTGGAAGTAGAGTCCCTGGTTTCCAGCCCTGCATCTTGGCCACTATTCATCTCTCACAGTTTTTCTTTGATGAACTCTCATATCTCTTTTTACTACTATTATTATTAATTATAATAGTAGTAACAATAATTATTGATATTATTACTGGAAAAGCAAAATACTGTAGTGCACATGGGACTGTTTCCATTTTTTTTTTTTTTTTTTGTTTTCAAAGGACTTTGAAACACTGCAGCACAGCAGCTCTCATGCATAGACAAATTATAATCATATGTATGCCGCATTTTCTAGGTTTGGAAGTTTCCTTCCTCTTTTTTTATTTTCCTTCTGAAAGAAGGAGGGGGCATTTTGGTTGCTCTGTGGGCAGTCTCTCTATGTGTAAAATTATATGCAAGGTAGTTCACAGTGTCATGTTTAATCTGTGTATTCATGTGTTGCATAATTTTCATTTACACATGCACATCTATTTTTAATTTTTTGCATATATACTTATTTGTATTTATTTTATACAAATGCACATTTATATTATTTCTACCCTGGCTATAACACATGGAACTACTGTCTGTGCTCTTTTTCTTCCCTTGCAAGAGCATTAGCACCAGCAAATTTCATTTGTTTATTTATATCATCTCTACAAGAGACAGCATTTACCAATATCATTTTTACTCTAGCACCACATGCACAGGAGGTTGTGCTTCAAAGCTGATATATTCCCAATCCCTAAAGAAGAAACGTAGTGCTGCAATTTGTCTTTTTAGCTAAGCTATGTGGGTCTGGGTAGCATAAAAAGAAGGGGGAAAAAAAAAAGTGTTGTCCTTGTCACCTGCCATTTTTCTCGCTGACTTGACACCCCCAGGCTTCCCAACAGCTCTTTCCAGCAGGAGCTGTCTCGGAGCTCTTAGCATCACCAAATAATTGAGGTTGTCACATCTCTTGTTCATTGTTTTTTCCAGGCCTGGAAAAAATGCAAATATTTCATTGTAGTCATTAATTTTCCCATCCTTTTCTTCAAGCATCTCATTGGTTTGATCTGATGAAAAGGGCTGAAGGCATTATTGCAAACACAGTGGCATCCAGGTTCTGCCTATAGTGGGGAAGAATCTCATCAGATAAAGTCTCAGGGAGGTCATCAATCACAGTTGCTGACAACCATTTTGCCTTCGTTTGTTACAGATGTGAACATGCTTAATTATTTGTAGTGTAATTAGTTCATGAAATGTCAGGAAATGTCAAACTGTGTTCACAGCACAGATTTTTGCAGCAAAGAGCAATGAGAGCAAGTGTCAGTGGGAGATGTGGAGGACTGATGGGGAAACTGTGTCTGCAGGCAAATGAGGGAAATGGCTTGGGGGACAAATGAGGGTCAAAATATTAAGATTAAAGTTTTTAGAGGGAAACCTTCAAGGGAACCAGGTAAAGCAGGATGTGAATGATGTCACCATACAGCAGCTTTTCAAGTATAAGTCTGGAGTGGGAGGAGAGAAGGTAAATCAATATTTCCACTTGTTTTAATTTGATTTTTGTAAACATTGGCTTTTGAAGGCATATCCTAAGTAAGAAGAATTTCAGCAAAAGTCTACCACAAATCCCTGGCACTGAAAAGGCAACTTGATAGAAGAGAGAAAATTTTAGTGAAAAGAGATTTCTAACACTTCCTACATTTTTTAATTTTAAAATGATGAAATTAACAACATGCACAATGATTATGGAGAAAGCATAAAAATCAAATGTTTATATTTTCTAAAATTACTGAAATACTACTTTGTCATTAATTGTATATTAGTTTGGCTTTCTGTTCCTGCAGGTTGACCTACAAAATAGTAGTATCTCTATGCTTGAACCCCAGGTACAGAGAAGTGCTGAGCATTGCCTCCCAGTAGAGCCTTTTGACTAGTTTCCCCACAAAAAGGAAATGGAGTTTAATAAGAGGGCCAGGTGTGTAATCCAACATCAATTTACCGAGCAAATTCTTCTGGTTCAATGGTTGGACCTAGCTCAAGTGTTCATTGTATGAGAGCCTGCGGTAGTATTACACGGGTGTCACTCAGGCACAGATAATGAAAAATATTTTCTGGCTTTTTTTGGGGGGGAGGGGCAGTGACTGTTATGGTGTAATGTAAATGTATGGCTTGGCTAGCTCACGGAAGGAATTAATGACGACATCCCAAATATCATGCTTTGGAAACCAAGTTATCTGTACACAAAAACTCTGTTAGCTGGCTTGTACGAAGAATACTTCTGAGAAGCTTTATGACAGTAAGTTGATTGGCATCCTAAAAAAAAAAAAAAAACAAAACCAAAAACAGCAAACAACACCAACCCTCCTTGATTGACAATCTGGTTTTGAATTCTTAGACAGCACTCCACTGGGCAGTGAAGCACGGCAATCTTGAGATGGCAGAGATGCTCGCCAAAGCAGGCGTCGATGTCAATGCTAAATCGGTAAGTGATGACAGATGTTTCATTGGTTTCTTCTGTGCTGGTCTCTCTGGGCGGTATTTATGCATGCACAACTTACAGTGCCACTGATAGATACATATATATATATATATATATATATACACACACACACACACATGCCTGAAGCTTTGTGAAAATGGTATTCTTGAATAAATGACTGATTATCTATCTTCTGGGTGAGTTTTTCATAGAAAAGGAATGATCACATATAGCATTTAACTTTAAGAAAACATAAAC
>JAOEHY010045801.1:19054-38606 GCA_025447955.1 Psilopsiagon aurifrons
TAAGGCCTTGTCAACTGATTCCCTGTTCTTAACAAGTTAATAAGCGGTAGCTTATTTCAAGTAAGGTACTCTGGGGCTAGAATGAACCCCTCTTCATTGGCCTTTTTACATGTTACCATCATAGTTGATAGTAGAGCTTTGATATTGCTTAAAAATACCTTGCCTGGAGCCTGTGTTTTGGTGGGCTAATTCATCTACCAGTAAAAGACAGCTTACTTCAAAATAGCAGCAGTGTGAGAATATTGCCAAATTTCCTTTGATATGTGTTATCTTGAATTTTTTCAACGACAAAATGGAGTGACGTAATGAATAGTACAGCTATGTGAGCATCATCCTATTGCTAGCATTCAACTGCATTCTGCAATAAAGTTTTTTGCAAGTCTTATCAGATGCAGTATTGATTCCTGTACCTGTCGTTGTGAACTTAGTCTTGAGCTGAAACTGGAATGTCACGCCTATATTTTTTGTATTGTAATTCAAAAAGTTAATAAAAGGTAATAGGTCATGCTACTGTGCTTTCTCGGCAGCAAATCCAAGAAGAAAACTAGTACTTATTTACTTAAACTTACACATTATGCACACAATCCTACGTGAAAAGGGACTAGATTAGGTCCCCTATTAAGTTTGTCTTTTCCGCTCTTTCTGGTTACTCTAATTCTAGAAAGGCTTTTCTTTCCGGTTTGTGATATTTTTTTATCTGGAATTTAATTTTTTCTGTTTTTTTCTCCACGATTTTATTTCTGAGTTTGTTTTTGTGGGGTTTTGTTTGGTTGGTTTTTGTTTTGATTTGTTGTTTGTGGGGTTTTTTTGTAGGGCATGTGTGTGTGTGTATTTTCTTGTTTGGTTTTGGTATATATATACTAGGTAGAAATGTCAGACTATTTTGTGGAGGCTCCTTCATTTGTATACCACAAGAAGTTGATTTCATGGGGATTACGTGACCATGCACATAAATCCTTATGTAATTCTGCATTATGGAGACTTAGTTTCACAATTTAGATGAGAAAAGCATGTGATTTCACATGCTTAATACACCTTTTGGTTTTTTGAAAGGGCACTGAGCACAGAAGACAGAAAAATATGCTAATGTTGATACAATAGATGACAAAGATTCTCTGTTTCCTTTTGTTTTGCATTATATTCTATGTGGTGGTGTTTATTATAAGCAACAAGACCATGAGACATGCACATTTATAATAAAGTATAGAGGAAAAAAAATATGCCCCAAATATGCAGAGGTCTCAGTCAGGGGAAGTCACATTAGGTAGAAGCATCACAGCCAAAAATGTACAGCAATAGTGTTGTTTGAATTCAGGTAATTTAATGGCCCATTTAATTTTTTATCTTGTTCATTAAAATTTCTTTTTCAGGTGCTTTCTTCTTGTTGCTTCTACAGCAAACAATAATTTTTGGTTTTAGACCAGGATATTTTGTTGGTTTTATTTTAATAATAATACATTTTTTGAGCACATTTGCTTTCCTATGATAATTTAATATAGGAAGTAAGCTCCCAATTAAAAGCAAATTATTAGAATTTGCAGTTAATCCAGAAGTGAAGAAGAACACTAGCAGAATTTGCCTGAGAGTTACGCTGTATATTTATAGTGAAGAACCAACTTCTCTCTCCTCATTATTATGCATATTGGAAATAGCCCGGCATTTCCATTTATCATTAGGTGGAGATTATGTTCATGTATGTACTTAGAATTGTTCCTACTTATGGAAAACACAGGCATGGTGTGCATATTCTGGATGGAAAATGGTGAGCTTGTGTGTGGCAGAACAGCTGAAGTACCTCAGGGCCTGTGTATATTTAATTCTGCATTTCACAAATACAGTATATATTTGACCTAATTTATTAGCCATTGTCAAATTTAGCCACAATTCCTCTATTGTCTTTTCAAAAGTAGAGATGCATACAGTAGTTTAGTTTTCTGCTGTTTAATTTCTCTTCTGTTTTCTGAAGAGGGAAAGCAGAAATACATAAACATAACAATCATGAGTGCTCTGAAAGAAAAGAAAGCAAACACTCTTTGCGTAAAGTCTGGTCTCCCAGAGCTACTGTTTCATGCAGGTCCAGTGCTGAATTTATACTCATTCAAATACCTCATCTTTCTAGTTTTGCAAATTGCATTTGAAAAACTGTGTTAATCTACTATCATGGTAAAAAAGCATCAGCTGAAAATTCCAGAAGCTAATAAATGTTAAGATGCCCTGATTTTATGATCAACCAGATTTTTTTTTCCAATTACATATTTCTTCAAGAATTTATATTGGCTTTGTGAAACTAGAAACTTTTCAGATATGTAAATCAATCTTAGTGCTACTGTGCAGTATTTTTAAATTAAATTACAGTACAGATATCAGATTCTAGCAGTTCTTTTGCTGCAATGAGATAATTTCTGGAGGCAAGACACCTGGCCAGGCTAGAGTGGTGATTAATTTTATGTGTTTAGGGTGCAATCATCACTCAGAAAAAGGCTTAGGGTTTGGATGATGGATGACGGGTAAAGTGCAGGCTGATAGGACATGGCCCATGAATCTGTTCTACATCATCAGTTCTTTGATCACTGGCAGAAGTTCAGAGATACTTCTTTACATCTGTCCAAAATAAACAAGGCTACCATATACCTTTTGCAATATCAGTTTTAAATACAGGCTTATTTGTGGGGGAGACAACACCTTCATTTTTGTAACCACAGCTGAGGAAAATAAAAGCAAATACTTTGGCTTGCATTTACATAAACATTTACAGACAAAATATATGAGTGTGTGTGTCCTTGTATGTACACATATGTATTTTAATGGAAGATGATTGTATAAAAGCAATATTTTTTCCCCCACAAAATTGTACCTACCTTAGAAGGGGTTCAGCACAGCTGCTGAAAAACAGTGTTGCACATCCTGTAATGGGAAGAAAGTTATGTTATAGCAATACTATGCAGCACTTCTTCCTTAGTAATTCTGGTGACTACAAATTGTTGGGAATCTTTCTCACTACTGATAACACAGTGAACTATGTAACCAAAACAATTTTGATTAATAATTCAGAAGAGTTTAAGGGTGAAGAGACAGAGAACATTTGTGGCAACCTAAAAAAAAAAAAAAACAAAACCCAAAGAATACTTTTTTCTATCTCAATTAACAAAGTACAATTTGATAATTGAAAGCAAATGCTTTATCATATGATTTCTACTTTTCTTTACCCAATGCTGTCCCCTGCAGGGTGTAAGAAATCAGATCACAGGAGTACTCAGAGGCTAAAATAATAATTTTTATTATTTTTTTTTTTTTAACCCAAGAGTGAAAGAGAGAGGAATGGCTGAATTAACATCATATGTTCTATCAGAATTCATTATCAAGCCAGCATGGTTTATAATGAATAATCCTTTCAGAAGCTTGACTGGGTGCTGTAAGAGGCATTCCTTCAAAATATTCTCTCATATCTCATTGCCTATATGCAACACTTCTTTCCATATGTGTTAGGAATTCCTAGTGCTCATGTTGATATTCTGTCTGCGAGCAGTAAGATGTTAGCCATTTCTTTTAAATGTCTCATCAGCTGCACTTGAACATACAAATCAAACAGAACACATGAATTATGAAATCGTACATCTCAATGGACCCTCTTACTGTTTATAGAATGGGAATTAAAGGGAATGCAAGACTATGTTCTAAATATGTAGAAAATATGAAACTATCACTCTGCTTAAAATCCAGGTGACCCTCATTAAAGAAAATACAGCTCGTCTCAAAAAGAACGTTAAAAAAGTTAACAAGGGAGGCATAAAGGTGGGAGAACTGATTAGATTTCATAATAAATCCTCCCTGTACCAAACAAAAACAAAACATAGGGCTTAAAAAAAACTCTGGGAAAATTTGTTATCACACACAAATCATACTCACATGATTGCTGTCTCCTTGCTCAACTGGAAAACATCGCTTTATCTGACTAAGTGCAAATACTGAAACGTTCATTAGCTTTCTGGAAACACCTTGGCTTGTCTTTATTGAGTTGCATTTCATCCGTAGGCTTTGCACCTGGGGGCACACAATAAATTTTTCTGCACAAAGGGTTTCTCAAGAGTAGTATGACTGTTCCTTTCCTCCCTAGAGTCTGAAAGCATTGCATCATCTTCTATCATACTTACAAGCCTGGGGCCCAGGATGAGGAATTGTTTAGTATCTCCAAACCAAAGCTTGCCATGCAGCAGATCAAATTGTTGTTGCTCTGCCACCAAGCTGACTCAGTATTTGGTTGTTTGATTTAAGGCACAGTTTCCACTGTGAGAAGTTATTGTGAAAATGGCATTTTCTTCTGCAGCAGAGCTAGTTCCTACGTGTGTGAAGAATTATATATGCTGACTCAAGTGACAAAACATAAGTATTTATTGCTTCTGCTCTTGGCAGCTCTGCAGAGCAAAGAGGAGAAAAAGCAGGTTGGAGTCCATTTAATCTGTATACATTAATACCTTTTCCAGGCTTCTGTGTGTCTACCCCTGTGCAAATTCAGGGAGAATGATAGCATTCCAGAGCTGTTTACTGGAATACAATTTGGCCTCTACTCCTAGTGGATAGGAAACATCTTGGTCTCTCAGATCCTATGTTGCTTGTGGAAACAACACAGCCAAAAAAAACCAAAGTGAAATAGTCATCTGAAACAGAGTAAAGCAGTACTCCATACTTCTTCATGCTTGTGTTTTACCTGTAGTGATTTACAGAGTTTGTGACTTCAGTAGATTATTTTTGTGGCATTCTGTCTTTGTAAACTTGTCTCTTGGATTAACATAATCTCTGAGTATTTAAAGATAGTGAGAAAATGTTATGGCTTTCACAATTCTTTACCACTTTTTTTTAGTAAAGCAGTGTCAATTTCTTTGTGCTGTCTGGCTAGTTATGCTTTTGAAGCTATCTTCTGCCTCAAGGTCTGTAGTGTACTGTTAGCATGTTGCACTGCCCTTCAGTGACTGTAGTCTGCTCCCACTGAGATGTTCTAAGGGTTAGTGAAGGCTTCCTCGTTTGGCTGTCTTACACAGTCCATATGGGAGACTGTGAAGAGAGTTCACAAGGAATTATGAACTGAATGTTGGTTTTAGCATATTCATAGCATCTGGTTTTATTGCTTCAGCTTGCCTAACCAAGAGAGAGAAGTTGTCTTTCTCTCTCTGCTTCAAGGTGACCCCAAAGCTTGCATGATTGTAACTTGGGCTGATGTTTCCTTAAAAAAAATGCAGTGGTTAGAGCAAGGTTTGCTTGAATGCTTCAGCTACCTAAAAGATTTTTTGCCATCCTCTTAATTAAAGCTAGATAATCAGCTAGCAGTGTCTGGCAATTATTTTCATTGTCTTTTTGCACTGAAATTGTCCCCTTTTCAGAGCTGTTTGTTGAGCTGTATTTCAAATTCAGTTGAACTCAAGTTGGTGGGTATATGGCATCCTGCTTAATTAGTCCAATACCTTACAGTGTATCTTTGTAGTAGTAAATGTTTAAATAGAATTTATGGTGGCTGAATTCCCAAAGACTGTCCTACCCAAAGACAGTGACTATCAACACACTATGCTCTGGTATTTGAAATAAACACCAGCCCCTCTGTTGAAATGTCCTTAGCACTGGGAAGAAAAGGAGCAGCTTCTTTTGGCAGCTCTGGAATATTCTGTCCACACTAGCCCAAAAAGTTAACTCTTATTGGCCTCAGGTTAGACCCGTTCTTTACATTGAACTAGAGCTAGGTTTTCCTTTACAGGAGTACAGCATTAGCTGGTGGTGAAGCTGATAGCTCTTGCAGCCTTTGGTATATGCAGTTCTATTCTAAAGTACATATCTGTAAATAAAAGCAAACCCTCATAGCTATACTTTTCACAGTCCTTTTTGAACATGCTGTTTCAAAAACTTCAAGGCAAACTTCAGCATGCCTGGTTAGTTGTTAGAAATGGTCTAATTTCCTCATTCTGGAGGGTAAGAGCACTTTGTCCAGCCAAGACAGACTCAAAATGATTTATAGGAGGCAACTATATGAAGGTTATATCCAAGAAAATAATAACTTGTCTCCTGTGTCCCAGCAGTTAGAAGATGACTAACACTATGCAGGAAGAGATTTAAGAAAAATCCTTGAAAAATATTAAAAGAAAGTAGCCTTGACCAGTCTTAAAGTAGCAGCTGAAAGTTTTTAAGCTTCTTTCTAACATGAAGCTAAACTACAAAATTACAGACAATTCTTTGAACTTCTCTTCTAAATAACCCTCTAGCTATTGTAGCCTGTGCAACAAATATTTTATTGACTTGTGCAGATGGATAGTGGTTAATATTGCTTAGGAATTTTTCTGAAAATATAGATATTCTTGTAAACTCTGGGTCTGATTTACTGTGTGTTCCGTAGTTTATCAAAATATTGTTATACTTTTCCATTAGAAGTAAGAATACTGATAGCACCAGTGAAGTGACTCCCAACACTCACCATTTTTTTCTCATGTGTAGCAATTGAAGAGTCATGGCTGTAGACTGTATTTGCTCCTGAAATGTATGAACACATAAGCGAGGACGGAGACTTGAGCTCAAATTCAGTTTCTGTGGCTTAATAGTGATTATGTCCGAGGACCCTGAGGAGAATCTTTATTTCCAGTAGAGTTTTACCTTCTTCTTGAAACCCTTTTGTTGGGAGCAAGCCTGGCTCAAGGGAAAAATAGGAACTTGAAATACAAGTAAATTTGAAAAAATGCACATATATACTGCAGACACATCAGCTTGACAATCTTTAGAAGCTGTCTGATAAATTTCTACAAAGCAGCTTGAAACCCCTGCTGTTATTTTTTGTATTTGTATTTACTTTAGCACACAGAAAACCAATCATGTTACACTGTCATGCAATTTATTTTATAAAAGTAGACAGAGGCATGTAGCAGCTCAGAAGAACTTCTAGTGTCCTACAAAAATGCCGTGGCATTTTCTTCCCTTGAGGTCTGAAGATACTGGGACAAGTGAAATCCCTAGACTTTATTCTTTAGCGGAATCTGGGTCTAAAAATTATGATAAAATACTCTTGAAAAGATTTAGCACCTAAATATATCCTTCTTGAAAAATATCATCATAAGTTTATAATATCACCTACATTAAAAGTTCAACAGCATGTTACACAGAACAGAATTGACTTCAGAGCATAAACCCATTTAAGTTATTGCAAACTTACTCAGTTAAAACAATATAAAATTATCTGCCATGTTGCTGTTGGGGATCATTCTGCTGCATTCATTTGGATGTCAAATTGATAGGCCATTAGCCTAAGGGTAAGCTAATTATTTAAGGAACTTTTCTTATTTTGTACAATGAAGAAGTATTCTTGAAAATACAGCAAAAACATAGATACCTGTGTCAGATGGTGACAGTCCATTTCTTTTAAATATGAAAATATAATTTGAGCATTCAAACAGTCAAGACAGTGGTAATTTAAAATAAAACAAGAACAACAGTCATTAGATGGCTGTGTTTCTGGACTTAGATTGATGCTTAACACATTGATCTTCTTCACTAGAAGCTTTCCATATTCCATCTGTTAGAATCTTTGACCTTTTCTTAACACCATTAAAAGATAAAATGTTAATCTACTGAAAAAAGATGCATGACCTTTTAAAAGTGAACTGTACCACTTTACAGTCTGCCATCATTAAAGAACTTTATGCTCAGGAGCCATGCATTATGTGTATCATAGCAATATAATTGTTTAGAATAATGTAATTGTTCAACCAAGAAGATATATACCACACATAACATAAATTAGAACTAGAATTATGTGAGCTTTGAAAACGCAATCAAAATAGCATGTCAGATCAAGGCTTACTTTCAGTTTTAATCAGCCTCAACCTCAAATTTATTTTTATTAATATGCCAAGATACACGCCTAGAAGATACCATTTTAACAAAGAAAAAGGGTGGTACTCTGGGACAAATGAAACCACATCACTGGCAAAGGAAGATAATTCTCTTCCTTTGATTACCTTACTTATTTTTTCAGTATAAGTAAATAAACATGGCACTAATATTTTAAATAGTAGTAAGGAATTTAATTAGCAAGAAAATTCTTGAAAATTGGCTTGTTTGCACTAAATCTGAATTGTCTTAAACTAGACTTCTTAATAGCAATGACCATAATTCAAAACAGTGATGAAACATGGCCTAAATCCAAGTCAGTAAAGCTCTTCAGAGAGCATTTAGTTTTGAATATCAGCTAATTTGATTTCACTTCAAATTAAGTCTCTGTTCTGAATCCTGACTACAGGGAACAAACTAAATACATGATATGGGCTCAGATACCTAATTTTATCTTCTGGTGGGTTCCAAGTTTTAGATGAAGCCCCTCAAATTTATTTGAGAACATAGCTATGCAATAAAGTGTCTATTTAATAGCTACATAACAGAGGATAATAACCCAAGTATCTTCTGCATCTGTATTGATGTTCTGCTAGTACTTTTTATGATACAGGACAAAAAACATTTCTACTGAGAAAGGCTCATATTCTTCTAATGTTAGCCTAAATTCCACTGAAGTCCATAACTTGATCCATTTTCCCCAGTGAACTTGGTCTGGACAATTCTGGTTTGGAGTATCTTCTCTCTGAAAGGCTATGGGGTTTTCAGTGGAAATTACTCCGTAAGGTAAGTGGCTGCATGCAAAATAGAACTATAAGGGTTCTAAGATAGCATAAATTTAAGTCCTGTTACTAATATTTTTTTGATCATAATAACATAAGTAACATTACAATGTCACTGTGATGGGGGCTCTCAAACAGCCCTGATGCAATGAGTGTACTTAAATTAGCCATTTCAGGCACAGAAGAGGTTCTCTCCTTCATGAATTTGCCTTGTACCTACACTTGAAGGCTGGTGGTGAGTACTCCAATTTGTTTCCCATCTCATGAAACTGAAGCTGAAGTCAGATGCTGTTTTTCCAGCCTGAGTGACCTGCTTGCGGTGAGGATGTGTGGTCCTGCAGAAATTAACTCTCCACATATCCACTGTGTGCCTAGGACTGGAAGCTGGCTTGAATTTCATTATTAAAAATGACACCATGTACATAAGGATGCAGAAAACACAGGAGACAGCACAAGGTTTGCTAAGAATTCTGACAAAGTCACTTCTGTAAATGTCAGCTTTTTAACTCCAGTTACAACTCCATATTCTGCTTTCTGATCACATTACTGCACTAGCCCTGTGTATTTATAGTTTTGTTCCTGTTAAATAGGCAGCACTCAATTTCACATAGGCCTAGCGTTTAATCTTTAAAGTTAGTAGTCACTTTCTTTGTCAAGCTCTTTCATTGTTTAGACCTGCTTCCCAGTCCCAGCCCCAGTTTATCACCGCAAATTTCCTCTCTTGCATATTCTTCCCTCTAGGTCATTGATAGTGAAAGCAAGCAATATGTTTCCTGGTGTTCAACCATGTGGCACTTCACTACTCACATAATACAGTAGATAAGCAGATGACAGTCTGTGCTGCTCTGAATAGCATATGTGCATGCCATCTGAAAGCCAGGAGCTGGAGGACATAGATACAGCCAACAGAGGGAGTCAACGGCAGCAAAGCACCGGCCATCCAACCCTTGCTTTGGAGATTAAAATGGATTTCTTTGCATTTATGGTCAAAGAGTAGAAGAATTCAGCCAGTTTTCCCATTAGTCCCTAGGCATCTCTTCAAGGCTTTTCTACTTTTAAGCTGCAGGTTTCCTCCCTGGTAGAGGTTTAGTTCCAGCTAAACAGGAGGAGGTGGTGCCCCACCAGAATGTCAGTTGCTGTGGGGGAAGTTTGGCCCTTACATTTTTTTTTATGTGGACTGGGAAGAAGTAATCCATAGCATTTGCCTTTTTGTCTACTTGATAATAGACTTGGAAGTAACATGCAGAAGCTACAGTTGCTATATATTAGCATTATGAAATCGAATCTACATTGTGGAGCACCTGCTTGCTCTATCTTTTAGACTATAGTAATAATGTTTAAAATCTCTTGTGCCTACTCATAAGTTAGTATCTAACATAGCTAAAATTATATAGACAGACCTCATAAACCAAAGTGATGCTCTCAAAAAAGTCCTAGATCTCAGCATTGGTGAACATAATAAAGACAGTCTTTTCTCTTTGACAGAAGCAAGCTGTCACAGTAAGAGTGAAATGAGATACAGAAGAAGAAAAAAATCAAAATGTTCTTAGGCACATTCAGGCAACATATAAATAGAATAATGAATCTGGCAAGAAAGATATGTTTACTTTTTTGCACATAAGCTCTAAGAAGCTTGGTATTTTTCCATTTTAAAGCTTGAATTTCTTTTTCTTCCACCTGAAGTCTTCACAGTAGCCCACAAAGCAGCTGTCCATAGCAAGAAACTCATCATTCACTCTCTGATCAACATATACAGTAAGTGACATGAAACTGCTGAATTCCCTTGTGTCTTCATGAAATAATAGTTTCACCAACCAAAGAAATCTGCTGTTTACCATAATCTCAATTTAACACCCACTCTCAGTGTTCAAAAGTAGCTGTCTGATTTTGAATGGGGCTTCCTAAGCAGAAATAACTGCCAGGGAAAACTGAACAAGTCTTGTCTCCTCCTTGAAAGTTGGAAAAGGCTTTAGTTTTTTATCACAGTGGCAGGTTACATGGAAAATAAAGTTTGAAATCTTTGCTTTGGCCATTTAAGAAAGGATTTGGCTAGAAGTGAACAAAGCTGAAGGCTGCAGAACTTGAATTAAGCCCAAATTGCACATTAAGACAGTTGTTTGAAAGCAAGTGATACATGCATGCAGACCAAAACTGGAGGGCATTCCATGCGGTGTGACAGATGGGGGATGTTACTCCCGATTTACTGAGGAAGCCCCTTGAAACTAATGAGTTTTCAGTTAATGAGCAGTATGGGAAAGAGGCTCTGGAAAACACTCCACTTCTTAGAAGCTGATTTGTTTGTTTTGCATTGCATTGAAAACAGCTGGGAGGATCTCATCCCCACCAAAGCTGAGAATGGTCCCACCTTGCCTCAGATTACCATGCATAACAGAAGATCGTTTTAATAAGATTTCCTCATTCACACTGGAATCAGATATAATATCTCCTAATCAGCAATCAAAACAAAGGCCCTGTTAGCGTTGTGAAATTAACTAGATTTCTCCAGATTTGTTCTGAAGTTAACAGAATTGCATCCAAATGAGAAGTGAGTGATGCAAAATGTTTTGCAGAAGTTCAAAGCCTGCAAGTGCAGCTTCACTCGATCACAGTGTGTAAAAGCCCTGTCAGCACTTACCTGGGAAACAGGGGCTGCTCTTGAAGGAAATCCCTGCTGCATTTCAATTCCTAATCACAACTTGTAAGGTTATGATTTGGGGAAATCTGTATTTGAAAATTTGGACTATGATGCATAATGTTTTCATGTCATACCTGGGTTGCAGTAGGAATAATTTTACAGGCAGTGTGTGTTTCGTGATTAAGCATTGTGTTAGAGGGTTGGAATTATTTTTTTGTCAGGATTTCTATTTCTATCACTGTGTTGATTTACTGTAGATAAAACAACTGGTGATGTAAAATCCTCATGTAATTTTTCTGAAGCACAATGAGTTTTCATATCGTGTCAATAGCATTTTACTAACTGCCAAATGCAGAGGAAACCAAACTAAGTTGAAGGCATTAATATTCCGTCAAAGTCAGTACTTGATTAAATAAGATATTTTTAGCATTTTTGGATTTTGATATATGTGAGTGTTATTTTTTCCAGGAAAAACTCTTCTTCTCCCATCTCATCTCTTCTTTCATATGAGGTTGTTTATTGCAGACCACTGCATTAGGTCATGATGCATTTGATCTGCTGGAAAATGAACAGTGCTTTGAATTATCTATATATTTAATTTGCTGCCTCTCTTTGGTCAGGTGAAAAGCTAAAGCATTTCACTATGAAACTTTCCTACCAGTACCCAAGTATGTACCAGGTAAATTTTTGGATAGACTGTAAGTACCTAATCAGAATGGTCTTGCAGGAGCGCAGATTTTGCTGCTAGAAATAATGTTTTTTAAAGCATATTGACATATGCATTAAATGAAAAACACACATGGTATTGAAGTGCTCTGTTCCTTTAGAAGAGGAAGAGAGCAAATCTTAATTTTCCTTTGGGGCAAACTTTAATAGAATCACTGCTAGCTCATAGTCTTCCGGTTATTGTTTAAAACCCATAAGATACTTGAGGCTTTGAGTGTTTGTATCAAGAAGAGAAAAATATGAATTCATTCTAGAGCTCAGATTTGGCAGATAATAAAGTTATTCTTGCTTCTATTACATTTCTTGCCCATTAACATTACTGTGTTGCTGCTATTTACCTGAAGAGTTTTAGTGTCTTGAGACCCTTGTACCTTATGGAAGTTAAGAAAATCAGAGGTGACAAGGAACATGGAAAAACGTAATTAAATAATTGCAACAGAGAAAACATAAAAAAAAGAGATGGAACAGGACATATGAGCAGAAGATAACAAAATAGCACTCTGCCAATATCATTAGTCCTGTCATTTAGGTGTGTTTTTGCGGTTGAATGGCTGTGCTTGGTAATCTGCCTTTTTTGTTCAGTTTGCAGTTCTTGGTGAGGTGTTTTCTGAATTTTTCTCAGGTTCTCATTCTTCCCTTCATGAGAGACACAACTTTTCATGTTTCCATTATCCATCTTTAGTGATTCAAGGACTTCTGCATTTTCTCAGTGAGCTAGCCAACTTAGCACATGATGTTATATATACTTGGAATTAAATCTCATTTCCTCTCTCTCGTGCTACCAGGCACTGTGTTGCGAAGTGGGACCCTCAACATTCAAATTTGTTCCACAATGCCCAATGCAAATAAGCTGCAATATTCCAGGGCCTGATTGGAACCCCAGTCTGTCAGGATGATGATACTGTGTTGTGCAACATGCAAGCATATGCCAAGCTGGGCAGAAGGGAGGAAAGCCTGCAGCCATTTTAGCAGCTTCTATCTATCTCCCTGACTGAATTGGAGCTGAAAGTGAATTTTGTGATAAAATGATATGTGTCACTTGTAATTTGTAATGTGATCAAAGATGGGTATGTAGCATAGGAAAATAAATAGAAGATTGCTTACACCTTTAATTCTGAGTCTTAGGGTGCTATCAAGTTTGGCAGTTTGTATTTTTATCTGCCATTGTCATCTGCTGCAAAAAAATGTGGATTTCAGTGAGTCAGACAGCCTAAGTGTATAGCAGATACTACAGACTATTGTTAGTTGGTTTGAAAATGAAAGGTGAGTGCTGCATGAGGAGTGACTCTTCCCATGCATCAATACATTCTTTCTACATGTAGCCTTCCCAAATTGCTTGCAAATCTGTCCTTAAGTTGACTACAAAATGTTTTTTTTTTGATGGCCAAATGAAGGGCACACAAACAGCGGTGTTTTAGTCCATCTGTTTTTGTTGTTTTCAAGAAATGAGTGAAAGATAGTTTTCTTCGCATTGTGTTTGTTTACACTATTATATGATCAGGCTTTCTATAAAATGTGAAAATATTTGGACTTTCTGCTTGATTTCTAAATTTTTAAGATATGGTTATGCAAATATATAGCTTATGAGAAGTGCCAGGCTGACAGCAGAGGGATTGATCTCCTTTGTGGAGCATATACAGCATGTTGCCTTGTCACCTTGTCAATGAACTTCAGTCTCAACAGGCTGTCAACAGCGAGTGTCCCAGTTTGTTTCCCATATCCTTCTGTCCTTAGTGTCTGGGTTAGGATGGGCAGCCTGGGTTCCAGTTAATTCCAGCTGGTGATTGAGGGTGAAAACCTACAGAGTAAGCAAAATAACTCACTGCATGTAGACACATAAAATTCTATCTTGCGCACTTCCAAAGCTGCCTGAATCTCCTTCTGCAAATCAAGCTCTCTCATTTTCTGTTTCATTTTAAAATACAGTGAAGTAAGGTGTTAATCAGGGGAAATGACACATTCTTGTGCACATTTCAGGGTTTTAAATTAAAAGCTATTTTTTAAAGAAAAAATTAAATGTTATTTTGGTTTTCTTGTTAGTGCTGACCCTTTAGGACTGTACTGAGCTCCTGCCATCTACCAGCATGCTCGCCAGGCAGTCTGTACAAATATTATTATTACTTAAATAGAGTCTGAATCATTACCTTGTGTTTTTCACTTTGTAGTGAAGTGGTTTAAATATAGTTTTCTTATGTTGGGATCCTTTGACAAATGCATAAATGGTTAGCGCATTGTTAGCAACAGTGGAAAGGAAATGGATGCCTGGCAGGAGGAAGGGCAAATAATTTTCTCATGCTTGCTGTGCTCTTTCTGTAGTGTAAATCAACTCTTCTCCTCTGAAAGTAAAAACTTATTCCAAGATGTCAACAAAAGTAAAGTAATTAGGAAAGGAAATGTAATTCTTCCCTGCTGCTCCTCCCTCCCACACATTAGTAAATGAAAGCTATTTAAAGACATAACCTGAGGTAGACTAATTGGAGGAGATGAGTCATTTGGGACCTGATTCTGGAAATGCTTTTCAAATGAGTATCCCTTTGATTGTTTGCCTTGGTCAATTCTGAGTTCATGTGCATGTTTCGTGATCAGGGAGGAAAGTGTTCCGTCCTGCAGGGTCCTGAGTAGACCACTCTGAAACTGAAAGGCATGTACTCAGACTCCTGGGTCATCCAGTTGGTCTCAGTGGGAAGATGCATGTGTTTTATTGGATCACAGCCAGTTTGGTCAGTGTCTCCCAGGACTAAACCCTGAATGTTTAACTTTAAATAGAATAGGAATATTACGAGGTTACTTTGATTAATTAATATCATTTGGAAAAAAAGATGCAACTAGAAAACTGAAACGCGCCACGAAACTTTCCCAGATTTCCATGCTCTGGTTCATGTGTGTCATAAAATTAACTACTGTAATAACACTTTTTCCACAATTTAGTTCTGAAATCCTTTGCTGCAAAGGAAGCTGTAAAGCTCAAAGGCATAGTTTTTGTTAATGTTAGCAATTAATATGCCACTAGTCTTCACATAAATAAGTTGTCTATTTTAAAGCAACATAAATGGGCTATTTTGTTTTATATGACTATTAATTAAGATGTTGATTAGCCCTGCTATTGAAGCATTGAAACCCTTTCTAAAAGAAATGGCCACTGTTCCAATTTTATTTTAATTAGTTGGACTTTGAGGTTATTTACTACAGTGTCAGCCATCAAAGTAAAGCTGTTTAATTTGATGTTCAGTCTAAGGCAGGTAGTGCACAGAATTCCACATTTGCCTGTAACCACTGCCATTAACAGCAGTATGATTTAAGGTCATTTAAGAGTCATCAAACTCACAGATGGTAAAATGCGAAGTATCTAAAAGGGAAAATAACAATTGTTGTCTTGTCAAATAAAATCCGAACATTGTATTTTTTGTGAACACCCACTAGCTTCCAGCAATTTTATACAGAGCACGTTTCCCTTTGGGCGGAGAGTGTTAGGTCTTCCCTTTCATGTGTCCTTCCATTGAGACATGTTAACCCCCTTGGGAGGTGAAACCCACCCAGATATTTGTGATTTTAAAACTTCATTTGCGTCACTTGCAAAAGAGATGGATCATTATTCTGGGATAAAATCACATCCTGCACAGTGAAAATAACAGGCAACATTTGACCTGAAAAGGGAAAGAGAAAAAAAAAAGCCACCAACAACTTTAAAGTGTTAAAAGAAACAGACGGTGTTAAAGCTGCTTCAGGAAACAAATTCTCCCTGTAATGCAGTGTAATTACTATCTTTTCTAGGCTAAGTATAGTACCCTAGAGATTACTATAAGTAACTTATAATAGAATTTTTATTAGTGGTAGTAATTTTTTATGATAATTAGTGTAATCTGCAGCCAATAAAATCAGAAGATATATAGTTATCTCTTTTACACCAGAAAAATATTCTTCAGACAGCTGAACATTAAGAAAGAAAAATGTGTTATTTTATGATCGTTATACACTTTTATGTTCTGATTATTTGGTGTTTTTTTTATTAGCTGTTTCCATTTAATGCTGAAAAATGTGAGGCATGCTTAAGAGCCAGTGTAAAGCGGCCAGTTTGGGGTAAGCAGCTGGCATTTCATTTCCTTGGGAATCTATATTCCATCCCATCTGAAACCTCAGCCTTTGTGAAATTTAGCAAGTTTTAAATATTTCTCCTAGATGATGGGTTACTCTTGCAATGAGCTCTTACTTGCAGTGAGATTGCCTTTTGTTATTGACTAGAGAGAGAACCATAACTGTTGAAAAAAGATGGTTTAGTAGTAATGCTATCCTTAGCTGTGGCATATAGTCCGTGTATCTTTAAGACTCCGTTGTGTTGCTCTGCAAAAAGCTCTTGCAGCACAACCCTTCTCAAAAGATCTTAAACCTACAACAGGGATAGCATACACATGCAAAAATATTCCTTAATATGTATTTGCTATGCTACATAGTAGGGCTGCATGCTAATGGCTGGAAAATGGCTGGACTTTGACCTCCTCGGATCTGGAGAGTCATTCTGACTGAACGGATCAGCTACTACCTCTAAGCCAGTCAGCTTGCTGGAAGTATGAAGGAAGAGAACAGTTCCCAGTAAGCCTGTGGAAAGATGAACTGTAATTCTGCTGTTAGGATTCAGGATCATACTTTAAATTTTTATTTTGCTTCTCCATATATCTTGCTGGCACTGGTAAGCAAAAGCTCTGCCTGTGTGGAAAAAAAAAAAAAAAAGACAAGACAAGACATGAATCTTGGCTTTGTTATATTTTAATAATTAGCAATTGAATTGAAAGCTGGGCCATATAGCATAGTCATTTTGTTTTAAAGGAAAGACAGAGTGTATACAATTCCTAGCTTAGTTGGACAGGTTGGATTTCACTTCTTGAAGTGAAAAATGAAAGAGAGAATACTCTAGGAGAATACTGAATCCAAAGAGATTTCAGATGAAAAGAGAGTATTGGTTTATATGTTATCTATGGCCCCATGCACTGCTGTTTTATTTTCTCAGTGGCACAGTAACCGCTAAATGAGCCCCTTAATCTGTATTATTGTAATTCACTTGCAGTGGTTATAGGATAAAAATAAAAAATTTAAGGTACGTGACCTAAGAGGAACCAAAGAAGGTTTTCATCGTCTTTCCCTAGCCTTACAACCACATGCTCAAAAGTTATGACAGGAACTAAAGAGGCTGCTGAAACCAAGTTTGCATTTTATACACGGTGGGCAATATTCAGTCTGCTTTGAAGAAGGAATTGCTTATATTTGCTGTGGGACACAGTCACTGTCATAATACGTCAGACTCAGTGTATGAGATGGACCTCTCACATAGGCTGTGCAGATGTTGAAGCTGGGATTGTGCATACCTAGAATTCCTTGGGCTTGGACTTCATTCAGGTCTGTCTAAATATACATAAGGGCCACGAAGAGTGTCTGCTGTCTTCCACTCAGGGAGTCACACAGATTTTCCTGGACCTTTTGAAAATTATTCTGGTAGAAGTTGGTCAGAGATCTGTTGCCTTCTCCTAGGCTTTTTTAGTTTGTCTTAAATAAAGAGAAGAAAGTGGAAAAGAAATGGTGGTGTCAGTCCTTTAGAACTGCTAAAATAAGGTCAGTACTCCCAACAACTGTCCAGATACTCATAATCTGGTCCTCATCTCTTCCGTGCCTTAATGAGGGGCAAGTTAACTTTTTTAACAGTTGACATCTCTAATATTTGATGTAAAATCTGTTGAGATGCATGAGGATCAAGATCCACAGAAGTTTGTTCTGCACATACAGGCTGAAATCTCTGAGTGCAGCTACCTGCGATTCATATTCTGAGAGTTGTGCCAGTCATCATAAGCAATGCAGACAAAATATGCATTAAGCTGTCTTATGTTTAAGTGTCTAATTCATAGACCTGTTTAGACAGTCTGTGAACACAGGCATGTTCATCTAAAGACTTAAGGAAAGCACTGGTTAGGTTCCTAATAAAGATGTTCTAATTGTGTTTCCTTATTTACGATGTCAGTGCCTTTTGTGTGGAAATGTTGTAACGGGCCAATTGTTAAATAAGTAGTTGTTTCCTTAATGTCCAATAAACCCTCACTTTGTGATGAAAATGGCTAGAGTCTTTCCTTGCCTCTTGTTTCTCCATTGCTTTTTGGCAAAAGTAACACTGTGCAGACCTTCCACCTTCAGGCAGATTGAAGTCCTGTTCAGGCTGGAAGCACAGGAAGGCTGTGGAAGTGGTACTCCGCCAGTGGAGCTTCTGCCAGTGGATGCAGCAGCAAGTATCCATGCTGATTCAGCTGGATTCCTGAGTGCCAGCACTTTCAGGTTCTTGACCGTGAGGTTTCTCTGACACTCTTGTGAACCCTCACAGGCACAGATGGATTTGCTCTTGAATGGCTCCATTCTTTTCTCTTTGTGAATAGAGCAAGCAATTGTTAATTTGCCTTGACTGCTGTGGTGCACCACAGGCTTCTGCTTTGTCATCCCTCCTGCTGATCATGGCCTCAAGGCCATTAGGTCTCATATTCTGAAAACGTGTGTACTTATGTACTGTATGTGTCCAGAAAGGCTTTGAGGAATTTTTTGCGTATTGCAGCAGGGAGCAGATGGTGAGCTTCCCCTTGTTGTGCTTCAACCTGAGACTTGAATAGGATGTTTCCAGCAAGCTGTTCTGGTAGAAGTAACTGATGGAAGTTAGAAAAATGAAATTCCTATTCCCCCTACACTGAGGGATCTGACCAAAAGCCCCATGGTCGCTCTTAGATTTTGTAATGGTTTGGATTTGTATATTCATGAGTTTGTTAACTTTTGGGCTGGATTGCTGACATGCATCATACCTAAGGCAATGTCTAAAGGATGTGTGGAAACTTTCAAACCAGTTTGCTGTCTTGGTCAATTCAGGGTATGCTTTGCTTGCAGACTGCTCTCAAAGTTCTCAAACCATGTACCAGCTGCTATGCATGTTAGGTACAAGTGAAAATAGGATTTCAGCTGTCAGCCCATATAATATATCCTTCCTCCTTCATTCATTCTTCATTACATATCTGTGGATTGGTTCAGCTGTTATTCTTCATTTGTTATTATTTAGTTAAAGTTTTCTTCCTTTTCTGCCCTCAAACCCACTGTGTGTTCTTCCTCCAGCTTGCTGACCTTTGAGTTACATAGCAGAGCTGTTTTCAAGGACTAGTTTTAAGGGTTGTTATGTCTGAGAGATTTTAGGCACAAAGTGTTATATTTTTAGTTTCAGAATCTGTGAATACCTGATTAGCAACCACTGGATTAAGTGGTAATATGTCTAGAGGTTAGAACAGGTGAACAGCATACTGCCAGATAACTAAAGCATAAATTGTAATTTCCACCACAGATCAATCTGAACTTTCATAATTGGTGTGCAAGGAAAATACCTTTTATAGAACAGCAATTGTAAATTGATGGCACAATTTGTGCTGTGAAAATTGGTCGCCATATTCAATTGTACGTTAAAAAGCACAGTCTCTAAACTGCATTCACAAGATGTGCCCTAAAGAAAACAAAAAAAACAGCAAAATAACCCCAAAACAGA
>JAOEHY010045802.1:0-20254 GCA_025447955.1 Psilopsiagon aurifrons
GTGGAAGACAACTTCCTTCTGCAAGTAATAGAGGAGCCGACAAGGAGAGGTGCCATGCTTGACCTCGTGCTCACCAAGAGGGAAGGGCTGGTTGGAAATGTGACTCTCACGGGCAGCCTTTGTTGCAGCGATCATGAGATGGTCAAATTTGAGATCCTCAGGACAGTGAGAAGAGCATGCAGCAAGCTCATGGCCCTGGACTGCAAGAGAGCAGACTTTGGCCTCTTCAGGAACCTGCTTAAGTAAGGTTCCATGGGATATCACCCTGGAGGGCAGGGGGCCCAAGACCATTGATTGATATTCAAGGACCACCTGCTGCATGCTCAGGAGTGATACATCCCAACTAGAACGAAGTGCAGCAGGAGGGCCAGGAGACCTCCTTGGACGGATAAGAAGCTGCTGAGGAAAATTCGAAGGAGAAAAGAGGCGCATAAAAGGTGGAAGCATGGACAGGCAGCCTGGGAGGAATACAGGGATGTTGTCTGGGAAGCTAGGGAGCAGGTTAGGAAAGCTAAGGCCCACTTAGAATTAAACTTGGCTAGGGATGTTAAAGATAGCAGGAAGGGATTCTACAGGTACATTGTAAATTAAAAAGACAGGCTAGGGACAACGTGGGCCCTCTCCAGAAGCTATCAGGAGAACTGGCTACCCTGTATTTGGAGAAGGCTGAGGTTCCTAATGACTTTTTTGCCTCAGAGTCTTCTCTGCCAAATGCTCTGACCACACCACCCAAGTCTTGGAAGGCAGACACAAGGACTGTGAGTGTGAAGACCTTGGGCCCACTGTCAGGGAGGATCTGATTCGAGACCATCTAAGGAACCTGGATGTATACAAGTCCCTGGTACCTGATGAAATCCATCCGTGGGTCCCGAAGGAGCTGCAAATGAAGTTGCTAAGCCACTGTACATCATATTTGAAAAATCATGGCACCCAGGTGAGGTTCCTGATGACTGGAAAAAGGGAAATATAACCCCATTTTCAAGAAGGGGAAAACGGATGAGCCGGGGAACTACAGAGCAGTCAGCCTCACCTGGCAAAATCTTGGAGCAGATTCTCCTGGAAGGCATGCTGAGGCACATGAGAAACAACAAGGTGATTGGTGACAGCCAGCATGGCTTCACTAAGGGGAAATCCTGCCTGACCAATCTGGTGGCCTTCTATGATGGGGCTATGGAAGTGATGGACAGGGGTAGAGCAGTTGATGTCATCTATCTGGACTTGTGCAAAGCATTTGGCACTATTCCACATGACATCCTTGTCTCTAAGTTGGAGAGACATCAATTTGATAGGTGGACCACTCGGTGGACAAAGAACTGGATGGATGGCCGCATGCAAAGAGTTGTGCTCAATGTCCAGCTGGAGACCAGCAATGAGAAGTGACCTTCAGGGATCACTGTTGGGACCGGTCTTGTTTAACTTCTTTGTCACTGACTTTGGACAGTGGGATTGAGAGTGCCCTCAATAAGTTTGCCGATGACACCAAGCTGGGTGGTTCAGTTGATACGCTGGAGGGAAGGGATGCCATCCAGAGGGACCTTGACACTCTTATGAGGTGGGCTGATGCCAACCTGATGAAGCTTAACCATGACAAGTGCAAGGTCCTATACCTGGGTCGGAGCAATCCCAGGCACAGCTCCAGGCTGGGCAGAGAAGAGATTCAGAGCAGCCCTGTAGAGAAGGACTTGGGGGTGTTGGTCAATGAGAAAATGAACATGAGCCGGCTTCAGTGTGAGCTCACAGCCCAGAAATTCAACTGTATCCTGGGCTGCATCAAAAGGAGTGTGACCAGCAGGTCGAGGGAGGTGATTCTGCCCCTCTGCTCTGCTCTCAGGAGACCTCACTTGGGAGTACTGTGTGCAGTCCTGGTGTCCTCAACATAAAAAGGACATGCAACTGTTAGAACATGTCCAGAGGAGGGCCACGAGGATGATGAGGGGACTGGAGCACCTCCTGTATGAAGACAGGCTGAGAAAGTTGGGGCTGTTCAGTCTGGAGAAGAGAAGGCTGTGTGGAGACCTCATAGCAGCCTTCCAATATCTGCAGGGGGGCTATAGGGATGCTGGGGAGGGCCTCTTCATTACGGACTGCAGTGAGAGGACAAGGCGTAATGGGTTCAAACTTAAACAGGGAAAGTTTAGATTGGATATGAGGAAGAAATTCTTTACTATGAGGGTGGTGAGGCACTGGAATGGGTTGCCCAAGGAAGCTGTGAATGCTCCATCGCTGGTGATGTTCAACGCCAGGTTGGGCAGAGCCTTGGATGGCATGGTTTAGTGGGAGGTGTCCCTGCCCATGGCAGGGAGCTTGGAACTAGATGATCTTAAGTTCCTTTCCAACCCTAACTAGTCTATAATTCTGTTGTATTCTATAATATTATCCACAAGAGAATACAACAGGGTGTCACACTTTGATGTGGTGCTAAGTCTTCTCACACTTTCTTTTTAAACATAAGCAGAAGTCCTCACCAAGCGGAGAGTGCCAGGGCAGATGGACTCACCATCTTACCTACCGCAACAGCTCTTATGCTCCTAGGGTGAGTTTAACTCTGATTGTCAGAGTTAAGTGAAGTGACTGTCTATGCCTAATTGTTGATGCCAAGAATACCTGTCAGCAATTAGCAAAAACAGCCCTTTACAGCATTGAATTTATCTTCTGTGCTGTGTAGTGATATTGGTCTACAGCATTCATTGTTTGATGAATATGATCAAAAAATAATGGAAGCACACAGTTTTAAGCAACAAGAAAGAGGATGAAAAACGTGTCAAAGAGACAAGCAGAGCCAAACGATGGCTGGGAACTGGAGGTTGGCACCTTCCTTCTGTCACCACGCACAAAATTGAACAGGGGGAGGCTGGTCTACAGGACAATGTCCAAGGTTGGCTACAGGTGATCAGTCAGATTAATCTAAAAAAATGCAAAAAAACCCCAAACAAACCAAAACAAAAAAAACCCCAACTCTTTAAAATAGTTTGGGTTGCTTTTTCTTGATCTGTTATTATATATTCTATGGTTCTATATGTATTCACCAGATCTGGCAGGAGCCAGAGATATTGGAATATCTTTCTGATAGCTCAGAATGCACAAAGAACAAGTTAGCAACATTATGATAGTGTTATGAAATGCAATCATCTGATATTTAAAGATTCCTAGCTGTGCAGAGTCGTTTATAACAAACAACATCCCCAAAATGATTTCAAAAACACCAACTTAGTTAAAAAATTAATACTAAGAAAGAAAAAAAGTGATTAAAAGGATATAACCTTCCATATAAAGATTATTCACAGTAAAAAGTGATGAAATCCATCACTTTTAGAACCAACCTACCTACAAGCAGCAAAAAACGCAAGTCAACCTGAATACAAGCTTAAGTACTATTTCCTTTACATAGCGCTTTAGCTACTTTTTCCCCATCTCAATACCACATTTCTTAAAAAATAAATGGACACCACAATTCATTACTAGGAACAATTTACCACAACTTCAGCAACACAGTTATTATTACATAAGGAAATAGAACAGATGAAGAGTAACTACAATACCAAATTGCTAGGTTAAAGCAATTTGGCCTTCTTAAAGAAAAATATCTGTGTGAGATGTAAACACAAATGAACTACTCAAGGTACTTTCTTTTACGAAATGGACGTACTACATTAAAAAAAAAGATTTAGTTTTTAGAATGTGTTGCAAAGCACACAATCAGGTATTTTAAAAGGTGATTTTAGCAAAATAAGTACCACAAGAGCAAGGTCATTATTCAATTATATCATTCTTCAATTTATCAGATAAAGTTTTAGCATCCCATCTGATCATGAGTTTTCATCTACCACGCAGTGCTTATATGCAGATGCCTGCTGGTCTCATATAATTGAATCACTAGCTCTAGAAGTTTGGAAATTTTCATCTGACCAAAGCATTTCTTGGCTGCATTCCCTTGTATTTTCACATCTTCAGTTTCAACACCTATACAGATTGTTCTGCATTATCCATTTCCTTCATAAATGAAAAGGAACAACTACAGCTTATTTACAGAATGAACTGTCAGCAGATTTGGCAGCTATGTGGAAACATACACAGCAAAGAAGTATTATTCAGTTTCTTAGTTTTACATCCTGTTCCTCACCACTGTATCCTTTCCCCACAATACAAATAATATAACATTTAATTTTTATTAAAAATTATTGCTGACCCAGCAACACACACCGCTTCAGGTAACAGCACACCAGGTTGTTTCTTCCAATTACAATTATAGGTTAACTGCAGCGGTAGGAAAAACTGTGGGGCAGTACCTCCTCTTGAACAGACATGATGCATCTGATGACCTTGTCAGCATTTTCTTGCATTAAATTAATACCTTAGTGTCAGCCAAAAGCTGGGAGGTGTTTTCTTTCACAGGTAGCTTTTTCAAGCTGTCGTGAAATTCCAAGCTGCTGGAATTGTGGCATACCACTCGAAGTCTACATGCAAGCCATCTTTGTCCACTCCAGTAGGCTGCTCTCTTGCATATTGAGTAATCAAATATTAATAGTATTGGTGACGACTTCTTGAGGTTTAACTCCAACAGCTGGGATTTTCTCAAGTGAAGTGCACACATGCACATGCACCTGCCACAATCCACTGAAGTTAATATAAAAATCCTGGTGAAGACTCATTTCATAAAGAAACACATTATATACAAATGACAAATCAGTTTGTTTCATTTGTGTCAGAGCAAGAGCTCAGGATCGAAGGGGAACTTTGGATGGCAGACATTCAGAGTCAGTCACTTCAATGTAATTTTTAAATGACAAAGAAAATCCAATACCATCCTATTTGGAGGGAACACTATCCTGTATCAACTTCTTTTAGAGCTTGCTTAAGTTTTTCTTATGCTGAATCTCACTTTAGAAGGAACTTTAAAGGACTAGTAAAATCATACCCAGGAAGGTAAATTAACTGCAGTTTACCATATGGAGTATTACTCATTTCTGCTTTTACCACTAGAAAATATGAACATAAGGAAGAGATTTGCGAGGCAGTGAGTTTTCATATGAAACCCAGAAGTGAAAATTCCACCTTCTCCCCCCCTCCCCCTTTTTTTCCTTGCTGGAAAGGAAGCAAGAGAATCTTGCAAAAGCAGATTTTAGGCTACATTTCAAGACTATAAAACAGAAGTTTTGTCGAAAAAAAAGAAAAAAAAAGAAAAAAGAAAAAAAAAGGTTTTTACACTTCCCACCTTATAAGGTGTTTCCAGAATCCAGAATCAGCAATTTCAGAGATACTCCAGATCTATAAAGTAACTACTCTATGCAGAATTCTTACAGATCTCCAGCTACTCAGTACAGCTCTACATGTTACATACCTTCTGACATCAAATTTTTTCACAATGGTTTTCTTCTGACATCCACAATTTCTTAGCATTCTTTGTATGTATCTAGCCTCTATATAGGTGTGCCCCCTCTCCCAGCTACAAGGGATGGGGGTTTGAAATGTATTTACAGCTGCAGGTTTATAGTAGCACAATACCTTATCACTGTTACAAAGGAAAAGAAACCCACCACAGCTAGATGTTGCACTAAAAAGACCTCATGTCCCCCCTCACAGAAGAGAGCATTGTTCATTTGTTTGTTTGCTTTAAATTCAAGATTCCTGATGCCCACTAAAGATTCAGGCACACTGCAGGTCACAGAGCAGGTACCACAGACCAGCTCTTAACTCCTTATTAGCCTTTCACTGTGTGTGCCTGCTCTGACCAACACAGTAATGAAATCCCTAAAACAGGCTGCTGTCTATAGAGCTGCATGGACAATAATGTTACTCCTCAATGATGGACTTGACAATTAAAAAGTAATTTGAAACCATAACCTTTGAAACTATTTATGAATATTATTAATCCTCCTTCTACCTCATTTGAGTTTCACAAAACAAAGGAAGTGCAGAGGGGAAGGAGACAATTCACCAGCAAATTTCTCACTCCACATGAAAAATGGGCACAAAAGTAAATCTTGCATGTTGAAAACAGAACATCACCTGAATAACTCTTCTATTCAGTCTTAAAGTATGCAGTTTGGTTGAATTATTGCCTTAGGTTGGGAAGCTTCCAGATGTCCCCTGACGGCAGGGTGTGCTAATACTCAGATTGCTCCTGTTCCCCGGATGTCGGTCGGGCCAGGGAGTCTGAAAATGCTCTGCCAATGACAAGTCAGCAAAAAAACTTGCCATGTGCTCCTCCTGTTTCATGCCCTTTCCCTGGTGAAAACCAAGGCAAAACCATCCAAATCAAACAATTCAACCTATTTAATGCATTTTAAAAGAACAGAAAATGCACAAGGCAAAATGCATACTGGTAGATCAACTTCAGACAAAATTTATTTTCTCTTTAATTTGGATAGTTCCAACACTGAAAATGATTTGCATTGCTACATAACTAAGTTTTTCATGATTTAATACTAAAGTAGAAGTTTGATCCCATAGAACATATTTAATAGACGCAAACACTGTCTTCACACAGTGTTTTCAGTATTTTGCAAGAAAAGAACATTCTAGAAGATGAAAACAAGTCAATGTATGAGGCAACTGAAATAAAATGTTATGTCCAAGGAATAAATTCAACAGCTTCACCAAAAGCATATGTGAACAAGTGGTAATGCCTTGCCATGAATGTTGTTCTTACTTTTTCCTCATAAGGTAGAAGGTATTTTGAGGTAAAGAATTTGTTCAATGATGACTGCTCTAAACTATTTCACTGCTCAGGTTCAAGAAATTCACCCCCTTCCTCTCACTACTCCCAAAAATAAACATCACACTTTTAAGTTTTTGAAAATTCCTGGCAGAATGATAACTTTCACTCTTCATGAAAGAAATCTGTTTCTAAAGCCAGATAAAGGGGAAATAAAGGTCACATAACATTCACAGTTTGCGTTCCTTGAGGAATCATGTTATTTAGACAAAATAGGTGTTTCAATACCAGAAAAACATATTTAACCCCTCTCCCTGTTCTCCCTACGCAATCAAATAGGCAGACTGATGAAACAGATACAACTCAGTTTAGAAGCAAAGCCATAAGTTTCTTTCAGTCACTTGGCTTGGTGACATGTACTTTTAAATACATCAATATATTCCTCTTTTAACCTATATTAAGTAGCCATACATTTCAATCAAGGTATACCTTAAGGTTTAACGAACACTTGTTCATATTTACTGAATCTTTTTTGCCTTACAAAACAAAACCAAACCAACAAAAAAAACCCCAGGAGAATGGGAAACTTATGAGGAAGATTGTTACTCCTACAGGTAGGAAAAATCTACTGGAAAATTCCAGCCGTCACCATGCTAACTCAAACTATAGCTCTATTCAGCTAACCAACAAAACCAGAAAGTTTTGTATTAACAATTATGTGATACTGCTAACAGATAAAATGAGTATCTTTAGATCTGTATTTAAGGAAGGCCTCTCTCATTCCACTTCCCCCCCGCTTTTATTTTTCCTAGAAAGGATTCAGCAAAATATCTATTTGTGTAGTCCAACTTGTATGACTCCTAACCTAAAATGAGACCAGCACCTCATTTTTTGTGCATAACTTCCATTTAATAGTACATTCAATAGGGTTTACATATCAGAAAGCACAACACACTTTAAACATCTTTGAAGACCATCTGATACAACCACCTATAAAACCCTATTTCAGCTAAGCCCAAATTACACTAAGTAAAAGTGATACAAATGATAATGAAGTTTAACTTCACAAGATTTTTTTTTTTTATTTAAAAAATGCAAGCCATGCTGGCATGATATCCATGATGAAATGCACAAAAAGTAAAATTTACCCAAATTCAACATTAAAATTTATTTGGAAACTGTAGCGACATTGAAAGCTGTTGTATTTGTGGCAACATCATAATTTAAAAAGCACTTCCCACAGCTCATTGCTTTTAGGTCTGGGTTGGAAGCCAACCACCTACATGAAGAGTCAGAGCTACAAAGTAATTTTTATGGTAATAGTAACCTGCCAAATCACATAAGTCATAAATATTATATCAATACTGCATCTGCACACTATCATCACCACACTACTGTGCCATAAAAATTGCCAGTTGATGCATTAATGAAATTATCCTAAGCACAGGCTTCTGAAAAGTAACATATAACATCCACAGAGCTACCTACAGCTCTGATTCAGGTCATCTAAATTCAGTCTGGAAATGATTTCCTGCTGGAAATCAGTACCCGACTTTTACCAAGACGAGTTTCACTACTCCCCAGAATCTTCAAGCAGACAAATAAGATATTACTGCATATATTCATCCACACAGACTTGTCACCCCTAAAGAAAACACCAAAAGAAACCAAAACCAAAGTGACACAGCAAAACCCTGGGTTTTTCTTTCAAGCTACCTCTTTATAGATAGGTATGCTGTAATTTTCTTACTCTAATATGCAAGATTATCAGCATATTAACATAGAAACCCTTTCAAAATGGGAATCTGCCACGGTTTCTGAATGACGTAGTATTGCAGCACTTTTACAATTAGACCTTTAAGAGCTAGAGAGAAGGAAAGAAAGCATATATTTTATGTTTCTTCTGTGATGAGAAAACAGTTACCATGAAGTGAAAACTAAAGTGTACTGCAGTTATTTAAAACTTAAGCTACAACCAGATATGGTTTTGTGGGTTGGATTGTACTATTTTTCTAAATAATTTTTATGTTGACAGATGCTGTAGCTCAATATGTGACATCCATAAGGAAACAGACATACAGCCTGACAGAAGATATGCATAGAGATATGTACAGTGACTGGAAATGCATCTGTTTTGACATCTGGTCCCTCCCTACTTGCATATAAAACTCCAAAAAATAACATCTGAAACATGGTCATCTATTAACCTTGCTGTATGAGGCTTCTGCTAAAATAAGGTAACTTACAAATGTCTATTTGGAGAGTACTTCACGTTCAGTGTTGAAAGCTAATAACAAAAAAAATAAATCTCTGATTCCTGCCACATTCAATTTCTTAGACATGTGGTCTAGCAGACAAGCATGTCTAAATAAAAATCTTGGAAGTTATACACAGTTACATTAGCACATCACTAATCATTTGATTTCTACCTGAAATTAACCTTTTATTTAAAATCTTAACTGGAATGCTATGAGTGTTGTGTGCTACTCTGCTTATATTGTGAATTACTGAATACTGGATTTAAAAAAAAAAAAAGAAAGAAGTGTTTTTCCGAAGGAGGAAATGCTTTCTGTCTCAAGAAAAACAGTATAATGTATAAGAATTACTCACCAGCCTCCAGGAAAATTCATTCTTTATCAAAATCTTGACACACATACAACAAAAAACACATAAGAATGTGAGGTACAACCTTTTTCTCCTGGAAGCTGCTCCCCAGTGAGTACTGCACAACTGTGACCCAGAGAAAAAGGAACTTAGCTGTCAGCATTGCTAGCCTCTGAGAAAGCTGATACCAGAGTGATGTCACATACTTCTGAAATGTTACTGCAGCTCCAAATTGTCGACTCCCTTCTACCAATAAAATCTCTACCTCAAGATGATGGAAGATAAAACATTTAACCACAGGATTATGTTTCAACAGGAGCTAATAGTAAAGATTTTTAAGAGCCTATCATGGGGTTGGACAAAACAGAAGTCAGTAGAAGTGAAAAAGAACAGATGCTGACTGTGTTATCTGTGCTCTTCTAATTTACTTTCAACCTGCAGAGTTTTCATTTATTGCAGCAATATTCATAAAACACTTCCTGAGCTAGAGGGAAAGCACAAAGACCAGTGTCACAGCACTGGGCATCTCTCTACAATGCTCCAGCTAATCCAGCTCTGGAGATCTCAACTTCACCTGGTGGCCCTCAGCTGGACCACTTTTCTCACTCTCTTGACCTCTGTCTGTGCCAACATTTGTCCGACCATCTTTTCTTTCATCCTGCAGACCTTGTCCCAGCCACAGGAGATGCCTGGAAATACAACAGACTCCAAGCTAAGAACCTCAGAAAGCACTTGCCTTATTCCATTGGGAAACAATATATTAGGAAACCGGAAATTTTTACACAGGAAAGAAAAACAATGATCTAACATCCTACTTTAAAAGTATAAAGCAAAACCAGAGATGAACAGCATGAATAAATTATGTGGTATGTAAAATCTGCTCTTGCACAAGTAGTAACTAAAACTGCAGTTGCAGGAATGGCTTCTATACATCCCCAAATTTGGAGTATGAGCAGCAAGCTATAATATTAAAATCATAAACATCAAAGATTATCTTCACGAATATTTTCAAATTAACATCACACATCTTTAAATATAACAGCCTACAGATTTTCAACAGTCCAGAAGCAGTACACTAATTTAGAGTTGGTTAGTAATCAACAGGGGCACTGTGTGGGAAAGTACCGCCTTCAGTCAACTAGACTGCTGGCGACAAAGCCAACGGCATCATTAGACACATGAGCTATATTTGATAAAGTATGAGAAATAGACTGATTTCATGTAGAAAAAAAATGCATAAGCAAGAAGAAGGAGCAACAATTGTGGAACAAAATTCAGGAGTACAAATGTAAGGCGATAATTCTAAAATAAATCAGTTAAAAAATAGACAAGAATGTGAATGGCATCTATAGGTATGCAAATACTTCTAACCTGGCATCTCTACCTCTGTGTCCTGTGGCTGCTTCTATGGTCTGCACTTCCCACTGACTGTTTTTTTTTTTTGCCCCTTTTCTAAGGGGTACATAACCTGAGAAAGGCTGAAAGGAAGTAGAATCAGAGTATGATTAAGTAATGTACCTATGCCATTTAATTACACCTATTAAACTACAGGAAATAAACCTAAAACAACCTCACCAATATGAATATTCACTCAAAGGTTATAAGAATAAGCTTCACCTTGCAAAGCAGTATGACGTACAACAAAACTACACTACATAAAGGTGATTCTAAGCTGTATAGATAATACACTAGGGAAGGTAAACAACACCGGAAGCTAGAACAGATAAAAGGAGTTCCAGGTAAGTGATTTGGAAATAGAAGAGCTTTAAAATAAGGATGGCCTTGTTAACTGGTGAGATCATATAACTTTTCTGTGTTAGAAACAGGTTGGTTTTCAAAATACGCAAGTGCCAACTCTTAATGCAAGTGACCTATTTTGAAACAGTTTCAGTTGTCACACTTCGAATGGCAATACCTGGCAGGCAAAACCTGAGCAGAGGTGTTTCAGAAAAGTATGGAATATAAGACTCAAAGCCAAAAATTAACGCAGAAATCAGACAAGAAATTGAAGAGTTTTACCATCATTCATGAATTAAGTGGTCAGTACTAGAGACTATGCCTCCCTTTCTCACTTGCTTGCATGTTTCATGTACAAAATTGATCCACTGCTTGAAATTAAGTTGGCAATCTCTTCCTCTTTGTTAGCATACGATAAGCTTTGTAGAAGTAATTAGTCTTCTGTTAGATCCACAGCATGAATGACTCCCTTTGTATGAGCTGTGCCATTTCCAGAAGGATCCAAGTTTCATTAATTGCTTCCAGCCCTGATTTCAGAGTTAATATTTGAGAAAGCATTACCACATGATTCTGTGAACACAAAGAGAAACAGGACCAAGGCAGCTGGAAGACAGAACTATCAGGTTTGAGACAGGTTAGCTTACCATCAGTTAAGGGCTAATTTTGAATGAGAGAAAAACTTAGTATTAAATGATACCAATTTTCTGCAACTTTCCATTTTTTTTTTATTTCAGTAAAAAAAAAAATCAAACCAGTCACTTCATAGCAAAAAGCTAAACCCCCATTTCTGAACAGACTGCAAACTGAGATAGCACCCAGTGCCAAAGCATTAATTTTGAACAGTTTAATATTTTAAAAATGTAAAATAGCTGAGAATAATCCTGAAAATCTCAATCAGAGCAGGACAACTCGTCACAGTTTGTCACTGTTGAGCACACCATCCTAGAGAGTTAGGCACTGTTCCAGAAAACCTAATTTGCTACTTTTAAGTAAGAAGAAGAATTATTTTGTTTTTCAGTCAAGCCAACTGAAAGGCAAAACAATGTAACTGAATCAAAGGAGCAGGGGAAAATAAATGTCCTGTGGGCAGATATGTAATGATGCCCACATGGCAACATTACCTATATTTTCCACAGAATTTAGGGTTTTCTGGTCATGTTATTACTGAGATCTCCAAACATCTGGTTCAGGGAATGCACTTCTGATGAATCCAACAGGCTGTCTTATGGGCAGTATCAGGATAAATGCCATGCTATATATAAACCTTAGGTCAAAAAGTTTTTTCATGTACATGAGACTCATACAAAAATGTGAAGTTGGACAAGACCTGTGGTGGTCATCAAGTTCAACCCTACACTCAGAGATAAATTCAGTATCAGATCAGGGTGCATCCCTTGGATGACTCCACAGCCTCTCTGTGCTCAACAGGTTTGTATTTTGTTTTGTTTTTTAATTACTCTTGATTTTTATTTTAACCTGTTAGAATACACTTTGTCAAAATTTATGACCACTGCCTCTTGCCCTTTCTTTATGCACTTCTGAAAAGATCTGTCTCTGCTATAAAGCCCATGTAGATAATGAAAGATTGCAGTTATGCTACTGCTTTTGCCATTTCTCCAGAATAAACACACCATTCCCTTTCAGTTTCTTCTTGCACGTCATATGCCCTGGCTCTGTAACCATTCTAGTGCTGGACTCACTCGTGTTTGTCTTCCGAACTGATGTGACCAAAACTGGTCACATTATCCAGAAATAGTCTCAAAAGTGATGGATTGGGGGGAATAACTGCCACACTTGCTAAGACAGCTCAGCATGTGGTTAGACTTCATCACCATAACAGCATAACACTGACCGTCAGCTTCCTGTCCACTAGGACCTGTAGGCCATTTTCCAAGATGCTGTTCTTCCACCTGCACATTCACCTCTGCTGAACCTCACCATGTTCCAGTCTGCTCACTCCTCCAGTTTGCTGAGGTCTCTGGGATTGACCATCCTGCCCTCTGGCATACCGATCCCTCTCCCAAGGCTGGTGTTATCCAGGAGCTTGCTGACTGCGCATTCTGCCACACTGCCCAACTTGCTGATGAGTGTTAAAATAGTTTCACCCCAACATCAACTTCAAGAAAGACTTCCTGTAAACAGCCATGGTTTAAAACTTCCAATTATTGATTGCTACTCTGTAATCCTGATGATGCAACTGCTTTTTCACACACCTTGAAGTCCATGCATCCAAACAATACCCCCCCATTTGGATATAAGGATACTACACGAAAATACAACAAAAGCCTTGCTAAGCTAAATGGCTTCCACTGCTTCTCCCCTCACTTGAAGAGGCAGTGATTGTATAAGAGTCAGGTTGGTCAAGTAAGACTTTTCCTGGATACACCTGTGCTGGCTGTCTCAAATTACATTCTAGTCCTTCACAAGCCTAGAAGCAGTTTCGATGAGATTTTGCTCCATAATATTTTCCAGGGAAGAGGAAAAGGTAACTGGTGTTTAGTTCCCTGGATTTTTTTCCGTTTTTCTTTTGAAAATGGTAATGTTTATCTTTTTCCAGTCATCAAGGTCATCCTTGACAATAACCATATCAGTACAGTTATATTCCTAGAAGAAGAATACATAACTGTTTCAAACAGCAGTCACAAAATAACTTAGAAACAAATGTCATATTAAGAAAAAAATGTGAGGTGGAAGGGCCTTGAGGAAGCTTGTATCTGTCAAAACAAGAAAGAAAGGAAGACAACAAAAGACCCCATAGGAAAGACATCACTGGTCTTGGCTGCAAGCAAACTCAGGTTGCTGGTATACTCCAGGACTTACTTGCTGACTTCTACTATTTCTGCTATACCCACAAAATTGCTGTAAATCTATGACTGAAAACACTGATGTGTTGCTCTAGCATTTCATTAAGCCTGCTCTGCTTAGTTTTAGCTCTATACACCATGGATAAAAATATTAATGATTTTTGAAGTGGAAATTTTGACTGCTTGCTGTTGGCAGCACAGACAGAACAAGTTTTTCCAAAGGGAAAGCCCAACCTTGGCTGGCAACTGCAATGTTTTGCTCTGCCCCAACATCAAACAGGTTAAAGATACATAACAGAACATGCACGCACACACATTACCAGTCCAGCAACCTCTGCAGGGGAGACAAGACCTCAACAGCCTATGGGACTTTCTCAATTACAGTGACATATATAACATTGACAGCGAATCTTAAATAATTTTGGGAATAAAAAGTCAGCATTTCCAGTTGTTAGCCTTTCTAAAGTAACATGCTTATAATACTCCGCACGTAAAAACTCTCAGATTCTGTGCACCTAAAATAATAAACAATGTAAAAAGCATTTGTCTCTTCCTTTCCAACGTTTTTAAAGGAAGGAAACAGTATTTTTAGATTTATGTCTGGAACACCAGAATTAAAGCAATGTCTGATCAGAGCAACAGCCATGGACATACCTATTTTTTTAAAAAATATATACACTTCTCAGCTACAGCATCTTCTATTAAAGCAAACTGCACCCCAGTCCAAGTGATGTAGTCACATCACACTCTCATGCTAAAAGGGAGCTGACATTAGGCACAGCTGCACAAAAGTTTCAGAGAATAATTTTAGCACTCTACTTAAGCCACCAAGAGTCATAAACTACTTTTCATACTAATAATAATTTTGAGGATATTTTCTTCCCTTCCTTTTTTAAACTATACTTCATGTTTAATCCAGTCCAAATTCAGAAGGTAACTCTGGAAAAAAAAAGATATCATGAAACCTTGTAAAGAATTTTATTCACAGTAAAGCACATTCTCAAGCATGTGGCACAAGTGAATGAAGAACAGGCTCCCACAGCTCAGCACAAAGACTTGAATCTTCTGAAACAGAAGACAAAGGCTCTTACTCTTATTCCATGAAGGCCGTGACAGTCTTCTGCTCCCCCCAGCGGCAAACAAAAATGAATCCAGAGGGAGGCCATTAAAGAAGCATCACTTGCTCATACAGTATTGTTCTTCAAGGTTCTTCAACCAAAAGTTTCCAGTACTTAAATGTTTTGCAGAACAATTTTGTTCTACAAAAATATAAACAAACAATCCAAATAAACATTAATCTTGAACCCATATTCTACTAAAAAGTTCCAGAAACTGACAAATATAAAGTAGTTGATAATGGAAACAGATTTTAAATTGATCTGTAATGCTGAAGTTGGCAGCCATTTACTCAGGTTATGATAAATAAAAAAGGCCATCTTTAAAAACACTTTTGATAGATGTCTCCCAGAAATCCACTGCCACACAAATATCACTTGCCTACTTTTATCAGGGTTCTGATGCATTCCTTCTCATAAAATTCAACAAGAGGTGAACCAAGTGAGTATTTCAAAAAACTAACTCTGACATTTGGTGTAACTTTGAGAACATACCTTAGATACAGTAAATGCATAAGTACCAGTCTTCAATGCTCAAAGACTGACTACAAAATTATGTTACGTCAAGTATTTCTGGCTTTTATTACTGGCAACAAATATGCAATTTAGCCTCATCTAACAACTGCCTGACCTGTATTTAAAATTAGTACACCACCTAAGATAAATGACTTTTCATCCAAGACTCCGAAACGCGAATTCAGCGTGAGGAACTCAACAGCCAAGGAAATGCATAATGGGTGTGATATGTGAACTCTAGTAACTGTTTCAGAGAACTACAATATGTAGCAATTGTGTAACTGCATCTAAAAACCTTCTAGGTTGGAGGCTTTCCTCTTATTTCCAAGGATTCCTGTACAACCTCTTCACTTTTAACACAGAGAAGTAACAACCTTCATTATTTTTGAATACTTCAAAGTTCTTATGTGCTATTAACTTAATGTCCTTGGATTTTTACAAAGTGATTCTAGACTCATTTATTCTGAGGAACAAGACAATGAACTGACAAAAATGTCAGAAAGAGTATATTCTATCAGTAAAATGAATACTATTTGCATGGTGCAACCAAGTCAAATGTTGATACCGGCATTACCACACACACCACTAAAGCCAGCAAGGCAAGGTTTACACAAGGACCAGAAACTTTTGTTAAATCTACTAACAATGCTGGAAATGAGTTACAAAGCAAGAGCCACTGTCCAAGCTTGAAGCAAAGGTGGCAGCGCTCACCAATTCAGCAAAGCCAAATGCCATCATGCTGAGCTGAAACTAGGTATGTTTGTCAGACCAGCTGAGAAGAAAAGGAGTTAGAGTCCACTACAGGGTATCAAGACTTGTTACTAATTTTATTATTATTATTGCTAACTTTTTTTTTCTCCCTGTAAAGGGGAAGATGGTAAAACGGTTGGATTAGCTGAAGCGGACAAGAAAATTATGTAGTATAAAGCCACTGAGTCCATGAGTTTTAAGATACAACGGATTTCCAAATTTCATTCCCATGCTTATCTTTCAAACACACTTTGCAGACTTTCCTTGAGGATTAGGACGATGGCACAAGAAGCAGCTTTGGAAAAATTTTTCTCACTGTCTTTTAATGAGCTTGAAAGTGTTCACACTGATGGACATCACCTGTCTAGCTTCACTGGCATGGTTTCCATCAGTGTGTTCACCTGAGGTACATCAAACATAACCTCAAAAATAACCTGAATATCAAATATTCAGTTCTCCAGACTGAGAAGACCTGTTTTTTTTTTCAGTAATTACAGGAAGATTCACATTCCAAACAGCTCAACTCTCTGCAGAATAAATTCTGATGATCCACATCTATTGGTGAATACTGCCTGTCAGCAAACATTAGTTTAGGGTTTTGACAGAAACAAAATTACTGGTTACCATCTCCAGAGTCATAAGAGATTTGGCACACTCTGAAAACCCATCTAATTAAAAGTTACAACTTCTTTATTCTACATATTTGGGTTCTAACACAGATGACAAGCTAGAGTTATTTGTCAGTACCTTTAATCCATAACACGCACAAATTATAATTTCTGCCTGCAGAGTAAGGACTGCAATGTCAACAGAATCAACAAAGGAATCTACTGTCTTCAACTAATTTTCTTTCTAGAGTAATAATACTGATTATTATTACTCATTACTGTAATTCTTCAATTAAACTTCCATGTACATTCCATATGAAAAAGTTGTACAGAACTGTAAGTATATTCACCAGTCAATGCCTAGATTTTTAGCAGTAAGAGTGCTATTACTGTGTGCAGTAGTCCAACAAGTTTAAAAAAGTGTACATATAAACACAATATGCAGAAATACTTTTCACTGAAAAAGGGTCTAATCTTCTAAAGAGCAAATTTTTCCTCAGTACCACAAGGATATCAGAGCTTTGCAGAAAAGCAGCTGGAAATATTTTGAAATTATTAAGAATACTTTTCTTCTGATGTCTTTCAAGGAAATGGTCCATTTTGACTTAAACTTTTAAATAAAACTATAGAGGCAACAAGAGGAAAGTTCAGCATGGGAAGCTAAAGTGTTTTGAGACCAGAAAGTCTGGAAGTGTCAGAGAAACTACACATGGTGGTGGCAAATGTAAAGTAATGGCTGGACTTACACATACATATACACACCCCCATGCACTCACACTGCGGTGACTCCTACATTTCTTTGCTTCTATTCACTTGACTGCTGTTAGTCTTTCACATAATTCTTAGACTTTCTTTCATCTTTACATAGGTGCAGAAGTTTTCAGAAATTTACATGCGAAAATGGAGGAGGGGACTGCAGTCAATCTCTCAACATCACTTCAACACAGTTGTCAGAAGATGAGACACTGCTCGAATAGGTGTATCACTATAACAAAATAAATCTAATTTTAAGTCCCACACTGATTAATATATTTTTATAGCTCTATTTAAACAAAATCTAAACTGTTCCTACTTGATTTCAACACAAGTTAATGAAACTAAAAAGTGCATCCAATGGATCATATTATCAATCTGAATATACCTGCAAGCAAGAATCATTACAGGATGCAACAAGGACAGAATACTTGTTATAAAAGAACAGTGCTCAGGGCCCCAAACTGATGAAGGACAGACCTTAAACTCACCATGTCAGAGGGCAGTGTCTCATTAAGATACCAGAACGGGCTGTGTGTGATCAGGAATTTCTAGATGGAAACACAAAGCTGCAGATTAAATCTCAAAACCAGCCCAGCCTTGTGAGCAAAAAGGTTTCTCTGCAGCTATTTGGCTTTCCTTCCTATGAGGCCAGGTGCAGCTTTGTACTGACATACATTTCAGTACCTGAGGTCTTTCACTGACAGTCATTCAGGGATCACATCATCAAGTTAATTGCATCAGGGATATGCCCTTTGGCTTCACTTTTGCTTCATTAGACTTTCTGTGTGATCTTGGTTAAGTAAACTTCTGTTTCCATTTCCAATTTGTACTATCATGACCTAAAATACTCTCTACCATTAAAGCAACTAAATACAACTGCCAACTGTGAGATACTAACGCTGCAATGGAAGATTGTGGGGAATGTTCTTAACCTGTTCTCATCACTGAAGCAGTCAGAAATTAAATTGAGCCAATGCCTCTCAAGTACCATTTTTTTAAAAATCAAACTCACTACATCAAGCAAACAGTTAAGAAGTGTCTTGACTGCTTAACACCAGTACTCCAAAGGGCTCAGGTAAGCCATTAAGTAGCCAGTTTTCCTCTTGACCAATACCCATGTGTAACCAGCTGCATCTTACGGATATTTCTGTAAGATACATTTTAGGACACTATGTTAAGGATCTGCTGAAATTCCACCACTCCTATAATTATTTTCTTTGATTCATGCCACCAGCTTTTTCCCTCATCCTTTGGGCAAATCTTCTCTCCCACTGGCATTGCTGTGATCCACTGAGCAGCAGCCATACTTCACCAGACAGGTAACTTAAGTTGCCTCTGCAGGAAACACATTATGGCTAGAATCACGCTGTACTCTGACTTATCTTAAAAGGCGGCAATAAAGTACTTATTTTTGACAGCCTCATCGTGAGGGCTACTGAAGATACCTGCCTTTTCTTTGCTCATAGAGAAAACAAATGTACTGGCCAGTGTGGGATGAAACATGGCATTACAGAAAATGGCATTAAGTAATGCCTTTTCATTCTCTGCTAGGTTATGACAACCTTGATGTCTCAGGCTACTATCTCCAGGAGGAAAAAAAAAAACCAACTTTCATACTATTTCTCAGAATGGTGAAAACAAATGAAAAAGTTTATTTTAGATTTCCCAGGTAAGACACAATGTCTTATATCAGACAAAATTCTAGTTAGCAAGATTGCTCAAAACTGTACTGATCTCCTCTTTTTTAAAGACACCCCTGAACCCTTTTCTCATTTATTGATTCTCTAACATTTTACCTCAAAAAACCTCCATCATATGCTGGACACATCTTGTCAGAAAGAGCTGGCACAACTTTAAAATAGTGCAATACAGACATTTGGGGTTTTTTTGTTTTTAACTCAATCATATGTCACATTCAGTATGGCCTAAAAAGAGGCCTCAGTAAAAAGATTCCATGGCAAATGTTATATCAAAACCTTGAAGGTCAGTCCACTCTGGGTGTTATTGACTTTTGCCATCAAACACCATGTTTTCACTGATTAAAGTCTTTATCTAATTGCCCATATGTTATTTTTCATGTAAATCACAGATTATCATTGATATGGTTAACTTATGATGCTTATGTAATTCCCTGGAAAAAAACCCTGCACACTTTGTTATATATAAAGGCAGAAGATGCAAAGGAAGCATCTGAAACATAAATACACATAGATTTGTGAATAAATGTTAAAAAAGGAAACACTGATTAATCATTTCTATATAAATGGGACACTACAGAACACAGAAACCTTTTGGTGTTTGGGGTTTCTGATACAAAAATATATCAAGATATGAACTGCATACAAGCACCTACAAATGGCCTGAAGTACAAAAAAATTAGTTTTTCATTCTTTTTTCTTGATGGTCATGCTTTGGAAGAGCGTAAGTTTACGACTGGCTTAGAAACAAATGAGGCACTGTGTGGCACATATTCCCATTAAATTCCTAGTTTTAAGAATGCACAATGCAATTCTAGTTTTTTTAAAGCCACTGAGATTTTCAAATACTAAGCTACTGTATCCCTACCACAGTAGTGAAGTGTGCATAAGACTGAATTTCCTGAAAATAGTTTGAATGCTGATGTTCCCTGGAGCATAATAGTCCAGACTCTCTTAAAAAATATGTATGCATATATATTTATATGTAAGGTACTTTTCCTTCCCCCCCCCC
>JAOEHY010045804.1:0-10101 GCA_025447955.1 Psilopsiagon aurifrons
AGTCCCTAATGAAGAGTCCCTCCCCAGCATCCCTATAGGCCCCCTTCAGATACTGGAAGGCTGCTGTGAGGTCTCCATGAGCCTTCTCTTCTCCAGGCTGAGCAGCCCCAACTTTCTCATCCTATCTTCGTACAGGAGGTGCTCCAGTCCCCTGATCAATCTCGTGGCCCTCCTCTGTCACCCAGGACTCTGTGCAACCTGGCCTTGAACATCGCCAGGAATGGAGCTTTCACATCTTCCTTTGGCAACCCATTCCAGTGCCTCACCACCCTTACAGTAAAGAATGTATAAGAAGTATAGCTCATTCAGATTTTATACCATACTCCAAGAAGTCAGTTGCTGTGATGTTCAGCTTTCACAAAGATTTCATTCTGGAAGCTTATAAAACAGATTGCACTCACTTGCTACTTTTCCTTAGGCTTGGTTCAAAAATGTGTTAAACACACATTTAACCATCTTTTCTGTTCAGCTCTTTGCAAAGGGGGAATATGGGACTGAATTAAAGCCTACATTGGATTTCATGACTCTCTCGGAGCTATTCCACAACCTCTGTTCAGTTGAAAAGGCTTCTGGCCTACCACCTACCTGGGAATTATGATTGACACTGCCCTAAGTGAGACTCCTGCAGGCTTCTGGGGAGGAGACAGCGCATCCAGCATCGACCTTCTAGGAGTCTTTTTACACATGCAGACAGTGAACCATCCTCTGTGTCTGTTTTCAGATCCTGAGGTTAAAGACAGAGAAAATAACTAAAAAGTGCTTTGTGAAAGGTGCTCAGGTGTTGAATGTAGTGCAGATGAATACAGCTGGCTATGACATTGACATTAGCCACTGGGGAAAACAGTGTTATTCTCATGCATGAGAGCATACAGATAAGCCCTTGAAAGAAAGTGAGGTGGTAAGAGCTGCCTTCTCTGTTCTCAAGTATCAAGGGTATAATAGTAATGAGCGTAAATCATTAAGAGTTGTCCTGTGGTTGGCTTTTATCTAGATTTGAAAGCTGTGCAGATACTTGATTCTTTTTGCAGATATTTGATGAAATTCTGCGAGAATTTCTTTGTCTACAGCTGCTTCTCTGTATTTTCAGGATCTGACAGTGACTGAGCTTGGATTTTCTCTCATAATGTTCATTTTTGTGCTTGTTTAACTTGCCTAGCTGCTTATCAAAAGAGGTGTTTACTATAAATTTGGCTACAGTTCTTGGGTCAGAGGTAGATTTAGAGTTTTTTTCATAGAGAAGAAGCAGAAGTTTGATACGGATTAACCTTTGACATGGAAGGGGTAGTAAACCTTACATAGAAATCAAAGACATCAAATTTTAAAGTTATGGGAAACACTTTTCACAGCACACAAACAACTGCAGTTGAGTACAGTTAAAGACATTTAATAATAGCTGGGCATATCTGAAAATTAGATAAATTATATATTTGTATTATAAATTAATATAAATTATATAAATTATTAAGATATATATATTATGTACATTTAAATATTATACTTGCTGACTGACACTTCTTTCTGCATTCATTCTCTTTTGCCTTTCAGGCTTTCATGCTGCTTTGTGATCTCTTGATGATATTTAGTCATCAGCTGATGACTGGAGGCCGAGAAGGTCTTCAGCCTTTGGTGTTCAATCCAGATTCAGGCCTTCAGTCAGAACTTCTCAGTTTTGTGATGGACCATGTCTTCATTGACCAAGATGATGAAAACCAGAGCATGGGTATGGTTAGCTTCTATGTTTTCTTTTCTTTTTTTTTTTTAACACATATAGAAGAAAGAAGAAAATAGAATTTTCAGATGAGTTTGCTCAAATGTTTTTGAATTATTCCATCTTTTTTTTTGGGAGGTGTGAATATGAAATATTCAATATTCAGTACTCCTGTGTTAAAGGAGAATATGTACTTATAAAGTTCACTTCATGAAAAAAGACGTTTTCAGAAGGCATGGGACTGGCCTGTAACCACGTGCCATAAATCTGGACAAAATTATTCTTCTTTTATTGTTCTGTATTTTTCTTAACATTTATTGCCAGAACAGTACAGTCTTATCACGGCGGCAGGCTTCATTTAATATGGCCTTAAGGGAAGAAGTGTGATGGAACAGTACATAGAGACCCCTTTAGTTACCCAACAGAGTTATAGGATCCAGAAGGCAAACCTTACCAGCAAAGCTCTAGGCAAAAAAGGCCTTAAGAAATTGCAGTTACTAAGTAAAGACCTCTTCTCCCTCCCCCAGAATAATCAAATCAAGCTCAGGACATCACTCATGTGGTTGGAGACTAGGAAAGTACTTGAGAAAAGTATCAAGTATGCTTGCTTCCTTCCTTGCTCTTTCCTACGCCTCTGTGTGTGGCCACACTTTGAAAGGCTAGAGCTTGAGGTGACCCCCCATCTCTGTCTCCTCAGAGGATGACATGAGATTTTTGGCTTTCAGTCAGGGAGAGGCAGATTTGTCATTTAGGTCTAGTTTTAGACCACTTGGTGCTGCTGGTATGAGTTGTAAATGCCTAAATGCAAGTACAGAAGTATCCAATTTCTAAATCCTGAATAGCTTTGGACAGTGATGGATTCCCAGATAGTCAAACTGTGTGAAAGAGCTGCTGAGTATGTACTGTAGTGCTCTTTTTGGCACGTTATCTGAATTTGCGCATTATTCAGTTATTTGTATGTCAGCATGACACACGGGCTATTTTACACCGCAATATGTAGAACCTAAGGTCTTGGAGAATGTGTCCTGACCGTAAAGGTGCTTTCAGTTTTCTAGCTCTCCAACTCCTCAGTAGCTAACATCTTTGTTGAGCATCTCCTTAAGGTTTCTGGGGAAGAACACATTTTGAAGTACACGTTCATCAGAAATCCATGTGCAGTTAATCATTCTTTGTGAGTTCAGTGTTCAGAATAATACATCAAGGACAGAATTTAGGAGGACAGTGTCTATTTTTTTGCTATTCTATAATATCCTGTAATTGAAGTGGGAAGACAGCAAAAAGTTGGATCAAGATCTTTTTATATGTAATCTCCATTCCTTTATGCTACTCTGACTCATGAAGTCAGCCTGGCCATTTATAACTTTTGGTATTCAGAACACATCAGTAGTGATAAAAAAATATATTAAGAAAGGGGGTGGGTGTGTGCTAATGGGCTTCAATTCTGTGGGTTAAAGCATCTCAGTATTAAAATGTGCATACAGAGTTACAGTCAACCCCACTCATGAGAGATTTCCCCTGATCACTTACGTGACTTAATCCTCTCCCTGCCCAGCTCTGTACTTCTTCAGACTGGTTGGAAGATTCTTCCCAAGAATAAGCTCTTCTCAGTACCAGGGACTATTTACTTCAATCACAATTGTGACAGCTGATTTAATCTTCATATATAAGTTGTGTAACATGTTTTTATTTTATATATATTTAACATTTTTGTGTGTGTAGTTTCATTTTCATTCACAGAGTGGAGTCTTACATAGGGACCTAATACTTACAAGATTGCTATTCAATATTAACGTTTCTTACAACTCAGTTTATGTCCCTGTGATTATTGATGCTTCAGAGTCATGTATTTCGTATCTGAAAATCCCAGGCATGCAGTACAAGTATTGCTCCTTTTAATTTTCCTTATGTGGAATATTTATAGCTTAGCTACATTAATGAATCATCTCCAAATGTCCTGTGTTTCGTAAGTTAAGCAAAAAGCATTCAAGAATTCTTTTCCATGGCCTTTTACAGGGTAAACAAAATTAGCGATTCAGTTCCCTGTGGATTATGTTCAGTATCTACTCAGGACTATAGAGAGCATCCTTGGTCCATGGCGTGTCATGTTCCTGAACTTTCCTGAAAGTCCTACTGTAGGCAGGACTCAAGAACTCACACCTTTCATTTTAGCAAAAAAAAAATCCCTGCTCCATATTAAAGAACTGTTTTTTTCCAGAAGCTGCTCTTTGATAACCGATTTAGAACATCGCAGTTTCTTATGAATGTTTTGTTGTTGCTGCTTTCAGAGGGAGATGAAGAAGATGAAGCCAACAAAATAGAAGCTTTACATAAAAGAAGAAACCTTTTGGCTGCCTTCAGTAAGCTGATAATTTATGACATTGTGGACATGCATGCAGCAGCAGACATCTTCAAGCACTATATGAAGGTACAGCTCACTGTACTCTCCTCTTCCTAACTGAACGGTCTGTAGCGTCAGGCGCCCTCTTTCTCACCCTTCCAGTGCAGTAGAAGATTAAACACTTTTGAAAGCTTATTCAGCTTGTTTGATTTTGTAATAGTTTTTCCTTTCTAAATTCCTTTATTTTCCTTTTCTGCCACTGAGAAGCAGTGAGCTCTGAACTTCCTGTCCTGTGTAGCAGGAGTGCCTTATTAAAGGCAGCACCAGAAGTCAGTCCTACAAGGTGCCGAGTGTTTCCAAAGAGGCTCCTCTCTATAGAGAAGTTCTTATTCTGCCTCTCAAATTCAGTCCTAGATTCCTCAATAACAGTTATCTGTTCAATGTCGTATCTCATTGGGAGTCTTCCAGTCTTGGTGCTTGCCATAAGGAGGCAGGTTGATTTTATGAGAAAAGATTGTTTTAAACAGGAAAGCAGTAAAAGAGCAAAAGCTCTATATTGTACTGCTCTAAGTGGGTGTGCATTAACTGAATGTCTTGCCAACTTATGCTGCTTCCATACTGTGTTTATGCTCAGTGAAATTTAGTTCAGCTACCACTGCACCCTGGTCTTGTGAGTTTACCTGCAGAAGCCAGGCATATCAGCAGTCCTGACACTGCCAAGCCACACAAAACCTGCCTGTAAGGGATCAGTCATCACAAAGTTGATAAAGAGGAAAAGCTGAAGATAGAGTGGAGAGTAGGTCCTATACTATAGGCAGTGTTTGAGCTGTTGATAGGAAATACAATGGATTTGACTTTAAATCCTCTTTCTCTTGTTCATTAGGAGCAGCAGTACAATAAAATCCCCAATGTACACACACATCAGCCATGTCACTGATCAGGCTTAGTCTTGCTTAGGGATTTTTTTCCAGGGCAGGAGTTTCAAACTGAAGCTGTCACAATCCAGTTTAGTTTCCTCCCTCCTTCTCCTCTCCCCACACCCCTCCTGCTCTTGAAATTGGGTGTGAGTGAGAAAAATTGAATTTAAATTAGAATACAAACTAGAAGGATCTCCATACCAATAAAGGCGGGAGGAATATTTTAGAGAGAAAGAAAATAAGTGATTGCAAATGCAGAAATCATAATGAAGCTGAAAGAATACTGTTTGGAAAAGATTTTTTTGTATTCTCAGCCCGGAAGTTTTAATGATCATACAGGTTTTTCTGCCCAGATGGTCAGTACCAAAAGCTGTGGTTTTCAACAACCATTCTTCTAACATCAGGAAAACCAGCACTTCATACAGCCTAATTCCTTACTCAGTTTTCTGGCTTCCGTGGATTTCTTTCTTGACCATCTAACTCACCTTGCATTGTACGTGGAGCTTCACACCTGTGTGCTCATGTCTGCAAACAACTACTAACGAGCGCACTTACTTGTGGGCTCAATGTACTGGTGTTTCTTAGAATGTGTAGCCATGGGTCATTTTCATCAAACACTCACTTTGGGGTAGGAAATGCTCTTTTGTTTGGTTTTCAACATATATTTTACAAAATATAATAACAAATAGAGGATTTCCTTACCTCATCACTGGGTACAGGCTGCCAATCAGTTTAAATGTTGATATTGAAACATTGCCTCCCACTCACACAAAAGATTGGGATTTGAGACTAGGGTTTTTGGAAACTGCTGCCTTTTTAACACAAGAACCACAAGCAATCTTTCTATCAGGAAAATGTAAGCAATTGTGTAAGAAGTTCAATGTAAGGATATAAAGAGGTTTTTTTCTCCCTGTTTTCCTAGTACTACAACGACTATGGAGATATCATTAAGGAAACCCTGAGCAAAACAAGGCAAATTGATAAAATCCAGTGTGCAAAGACACTCATTCTCAGTTTGCAACAGGTAAGAATATTGGGTTTTGTAAGAAATGCTTCACTGCAAAAAATACTGGACAGGATTTTCAGTGATGCCCTTTACAATGAAGCGAAAATACTGCAATTCTGATAAGAGATTCTCTTGCTCCTCAATTCAGGCTGTCTCTACTCATTTGTCTCAGTAATCTCTCTCCTTAAGACCACACTGGGAAAGTTTTGGTCAGATGAAAATGGAAGAAAGGAAGAGAAGAGCTTTGTAGGCAGTTTGGTCCAAGCTGAGTATTAGCATTTGCTTACTGGTACCTAGTGAACAAGAAGAATGAGGATGACTTTTAATTAGCTGGAAGTAATACATCTTCTTTACATTTTGTCTAAATACAGATTGATTTTTTTCAGACTTCAGGATAATCAGTTTGAGTCTTCCAGTGTGGTTAAGCATGTTTTTTTTTCCCTGAAAAATTTGCTTTACATCAACCACAAATTATTGGCTTGATGATGAAACCCATCCTTGTTCTGCCAACAGTGAAGCAGTGTGTGCTTCACTAAATGCCATTTACGCCTTTGAAATACTAACTATATCCATTACACAGAGAAATCACTTCTATAAACTAGATGTTTTCAGATCCTTTTGAAGCCTCCCAGAATTCATTCCAGAGTCCTAAGGGATTTTCTGTAGCAATCTGGAAGCTGAGAGAGATCTGTGAAAACATGAGAAAAACAGATGTACTTCCAGAAGAGCTGTTGAGTCTCAAAGTAGTTCCTGCCTTTAAATTTGGAGGGAGGAAGAAGCCAGGTGCCATAGGGCAGTCAGCTTGGTATAATTTCAGGGGGGAAGGGGGGGAATAATTAGATGAGCTATTTGCAAGTGCCTAAGTGATAGGTAACAGCCAGTAGGATATTGTCAAGGAGAAATCATGTCAAATTAAGCTGGTTTCATTAATTATATGGTAACAGAGTTTGTGGAGATCAGAGAAACAGTAGTTTTAATGCAGCTTGATTTAATATTGTGACTGACGCTGTCTCTCTTGATATTCTCATTAGCAAGTTAGGAAAATGTGGTCTGAATGGCAATAGCAGAAAGATAGATACAGATATAGAACTGACTGGAAAACCCCTGAGTAGTTCATTACTGTACTGAAAAGGCATCACCAAGCAGGTTCCAAAGGCTTTTACCCAGTAATACTCTCAAGGTGTTGTCTTGTTTGATGGAACAGCAATTTTGCTTCCTAAATTCAAAGATGCTGATTTAATGGTGATGTAAGTATTTTAGAGCATCAGAATGCAGAACCACCTTGATGAGTTGGGAGAATAACAGATGCAATTCAGTGAAGGTAAGTGCAAAATTCTGGTTAAGGGTCATCATCTGCACAACAGATGATGGGGGACAGTTGGCAGTGGATTAGAAGATGAATATAAGAGAAAAGTGTCAGTAGCATGTCCACTGTTAGCAATAATGGGTTAAGAACAAAAGTCTTTCTCAAGACAAGTGTTTTCTAGCTCACAGATTTTAACAACCAATTTCTTTCTTTAGCTGTTTAATGAGCTTGTTCAGGAGCAAGGTCCCAATCTGGACAGGACATCTGCCCATGTTAGTGGAATTAAGGAACTGGCTCGTCGGTTTGCCCTCACTTTTGGCTTGGATCAGATCAAGACAAGAGAGGCTGTGGCCACACTACACAAGTGAGTGGTGGTAAATAAACTAGATTTTTATATTACCTCAGATGAAACCTTTAGCTGAGCTTCCCTTTTCTAAAGGTACAGAATCTGAACTGCTCCTGGAACAATCGTATAGTTTATATAGAAGGTGGGGGCTGTACATGTGTATATATAAGAAAGGAAGGAAAACTAGCTGCTATCTAATTATTTGTTGGAATTTATTGAGTTCGCCATGTTCACTTGTCTCAGGTAAAGCCACTGGTATTATATATATAGATACATATATAGATATATATGTACAGTGTGGACTGTATCTAACAGCTGTAAACTCTTCTTTATACCACTCCACTGGATTCTGTAGGCAACAGGGGCTTTCATAAAAAGATATACAAAAATATTTTGGAATTTTAGGGTTTTGTTTAAATGGATTTGAGCTTTTTACATAACTGCTGCATCGGAAAGTATAGAAGGGCGCTGCTGAATTTATATTCTGACTTTCCTATGCCATAAAAAGGTTAAAGTATTAATATTTGCTATCTCACAGACTAAGTCATTAAGATTAAGGTGAGCAGAGCATGATCAAAATGCTACCAGGCACTTCCTTGTATGAAGCAAAAGAGAAGTTCAAGACATGCATGCACCCTTTTTGGATAATGTGAAAGTAAATTGTTTTCAAATGATAAAGCAAAGATAAGGCATAGATGCTTTATCAATGTTCTGGTATGCCAATTCTCTGACTCTTAATGCAAAAGAACTTGCTGTATCTTATGCATTAATCTTATTGCAAGCTTCTGCTTCTTGCAGAATCAAGAAAGAGCCCACTGGCTATTCCTGCTAAGGCAGAGCTTTCAGCACCTGACAAATTCTTAGGCTGCAGTAAGTCCCTTCTTAGCACATGACTGGAGGTGTATTGTCTTTGAGACTGAATCTTCACAAATGGAGGGAGAACATTTGACTTCCCTTTGTCCAAAAGTGGGTGCCTGTTAGCAGTGAAGGAGAAAAGAAAAAGTTGTGATGGGATGTAAAGATATGAGGAATTCCATTACATTTTTTAAATTTTATTACAATTTTCTGAAAATGTGACTGTTTCTTTACTGTAGAGATGGCATAGAGTTTGCCTTCAAATACCAGAATCAAAAAGGACAAGACTATCCACCTCCTAACCTTGCTTTCCTTGAAGTGCTTAGTGAATTTTCTTCTAAACTCTTGCGACAGGATAAAAAGACTGTGTAAGTAATGCTCCTTTTCTTCTGTGGGTTTTGCTGGGCTCTGTTAATCACTGTAGTGTGTGTTTAAGCTCTCTGATTTGATGTTCTCACGATCTAACAGGCTATAGGAATTCCCAGTGAGACATTCCACATACACAGTTATTGATCATTTTATATTTTAAAGTAATAAAAATGAATGAGAAAAGGAAATCTGGATCCACTGATGAGGTGTGTTTGAGACCTCACAAAACAATGTTCCTTAGAATTTCCTATGGGGCACTGAAAATAAAAACCTATCTTTTTCCAGGCGAGGATTAAAAGGAAATTAAATGTTAGCAGTACAGGACATTTCCAAGCTTGTGAACACCACAGTTAACACCTGTTCCTGTTAGATACTTACATAAAATGTAAAGGTATATTGGTTGTTTATTTTAATATATTGAGTTAAACTTGGAAATAAAGGTTTGTCAGGGTTTCTGTTACTGGCACAACAGGTCAGAGAAAAAGGCTTGGAGAGGACACTTGTTGGTTAGGATAGAGCAGGGTGGTGGAGACCTGACAGGCTAAAACAGCAGCCTGAATTTGATGTGGTAATTACTGCAGGTGAAATCAGAGGTGGTTTTGATAAGATCTGAATAACAAGCAAGAAATACTGTGTTATGAGCAACATTTGAACAGACCATCAAGAAGAGCTGTGGATAGCAATACAATGGGCAAAGAGAAAACTGCATTATTAAGGGCAAGCTCATATCACGGACATGTTGTCAGCATCACTGCAGAGAGAATTCTGTACATTATGTTATCCTGGAAATATCTGGGATTTGGTGCTGCAAAGAAGTAGTAAGGGAAAAAGGAAGAGGTCTCCAAGTCAAAAATCAGCCAAGCACTACCTGTCCAGTGTATAACTGAATTCTTTGAATAGCTTTATGGCTGTTTAAAAAGTGCAGGTGCCATAAATCTTACAATTTATGGTTATAGGTATCATTTCAGTCAATTTTCTGACCAGAGTCAGTGTAAGTCATATATATCAGTTTGCCGATGACACCAAGCTGGGTGGTTCGGTTGATACACTGGAGGGAAGGGATGCCAGCCAGAGGGACCTTGACACACTTGTGAGGTGGGCTAATGCCAAGCTGATGAAGTTTAACCATGACAAGTGCAAGGTTCTACACCTGGGTCGGAAAAATCCGAGGCACAGCTCCAGGTTGGGCAGAGAAGAGATTCAGAGCAGCCCTGCGGAGAAGGACTTGGGGGTGTTGGTAGATGGAAAAATGAACA
>JAOEHY010045805.1:0-17014 GCA_025447955.1 Psilopsiagon aurifrons
CAAGTCAAAAACACAGCACTGCACCAACTACTAAGAAGGAGAAAAATGACTGCTACTGCTGAACCCATGACAGTGGGTTTGGGTTATCAGCATCAGTACTGACCAGCACATGCCTCTTGAGATACCTGTTGGTGCTTGCTTTGTCTGTGCACAGAGGAAGGCAGTGTCTGTTCAGCAAGAGCAATCACTGGCAACTGCAGTCTTGTCTTGCAAGAACAGAACATTTTTGGTGTTACTCATAGTAAGGGGACCTAATCATCTCAGCAAAGCCCGTGGGAAGGGAGCTCACATGACTAATCCTGTTTGCAAAGGGAAGAGCAGAACCCCACTATGAAATAAAAGAGCTCGGGGTTTTGATGTAGAGATGTAGTTCCTGTTTCTTATCTGCTGCAATGGTTGTTGAGGCAATGAAAGGTGGCATTTCACAGGGTGAGTGTTGTCAGCCAGTGCCTCACTGCAGTTGGTGCCCGTGTGTGTACCCCACTCAAGCACCCTGCTTGTCTCCCCTTAGCAACTCACCATTTTCACGTGTCTAGTCCTAGCTAGGAAGTGGGTGGAAATGGAAACAAACATCAGTGGGATAGTGAATCCAGCCAAAATTAAATACAGTGCAGACACAGACTGCAATTACAATGACGTTCAGCGTTCAGTTTGGGTTCACTCACCTCTCTTTTCTGTGGGAGCACGGCTGTCCTAGCCTGCCAAAGTCAGGTTTCTCCTGCGGGAGCATCCTGAGACATGGGGAGTGGATACATGTAAAGCAATGCGGTGATCCCTTCCCCCCCAGTAATTCTTGGCTTTGGATTTTAGAAAGACCACAAACCCTTAGCTTATTACAAGTAATCCTGATCACTGCCGTAATGATACACTACATTATATACTCTCCTAAACTTAATCATTCAATATCTCACTTCCTTCCCTGTAGGCATGTACTATTATATTTTACACATGGCTTCCAGCTGGTTTTCATTGTGGCCTTCAAATCATATTTCAGTACAGCGCGATTTAAAACCAGTCACTTTATCTTTTAAAATCAACTTCCATCATAGTCGTTGACTTACAAGTTTCGTACCAGGGCTGATTAATGTATTTGGAAAAATGAGTCTGTCTCTGAGGTCAAAGTCTACGTGAATGAACCTTCACAAAGCAGCATCTTCCAAGGCTGCTCTGTTCTGAAACCCTGAGAGGACATCCGTGCCTGTAGAGTTTAAAGATGAAACCTCTTGAAGGGATGGAAAAACTAAGTCCTATGGGCATGGAAGGATATCGATGTCTTCACGTTTGATTTGGAAGTAGGTGGGGAGTCAGTGAGGAGTGAAGGAGGGGAAGGGAAGTCAGCTCCAGATGATGGTGGCTGCGGTGGAGGAGGAGGCTGCCCCACTGTGGCTGGGGAGTGGTGAGGAAGGGCACAGAGAAAGGAGAATGGAGTGGAAAAGAGGAGCACGGTGCACCTGTACTGGGATGTGCACCTTTCCCAGCCCAGCACCACCTCTTGGGAAAAGGAGAGCCAAGCGTGGATGTTGTTTTTACCCCTGCTCTCTGAAGCCCACCATACAGGTGATGTTTCATGGTAGGTCACACCATCATTTGGGGGCTTTATCTGCACTGGAAAATGTGCTGCAGCCTATGCTTTAATCATGGAAGATCAATGGAACTTCCCTCTTTGCAGTACAGACGCAAAGCAGCACTCACCCAAAACCCCGAGGTGTTACACCAGGGTGTGCACAGCAGTGCATGAAGCCAGTGGGAATTTTGCCTGCAGATTTAAGAGCGTAAGTAATGGCAAAAGCAAAATAGAATACAACCTTTTCCTAATATCTACACTGATCACTCTGGGTTATGTGTTTTCCGGAGAGGATGGAGAGGGCACTCCAGAAAAGGAAGGGTTAAGTACAATTATTCTTTCCCTCCCGCTCTCAGCCCTCTCTTTGGTTGATTGCTTTATAGATGCTGTAGGCATCTCTTCATCTCCTTCAAATTAAACATTTTACTGCTGCTGATCCGGTATTGTTGGACTTTTTTCATCATTATATTTGATTGGAAGTCTTGTAACATTTTTCAAGCTGAATCGTTTCTCATGCTATTTGTCAGCTGAAAAGGAGAAAAAAAGCCCACTTCCAACTCCAACAAGAATGAACTGAGTAATTCACGCTCTTTCTGGATGTGTTTCTATCTCTGTCAGCTGCTACTTGAATTCAGCTTCTGATTAGCAATGCTACTTGAGGCTTTTTGTATGACGCTGTGTGTAAATTCCCTGGCAGTTTATTGGTGGTGTTAAATCCTTCCTTTTTTTGTCTGCTCAGGGCATTACAGTGTCAGGGGACAGGACCAGAGGGCACGACAGGGGAGATAATTTGGGTAGGGGCTGTGTGATAAATTTATGGGTTAGGTCCTTGACTGCTGTCACTGATCCCAGCTCTGCTCCTTTCAGTGCTCTCTGGTGATGTAGGAATGGATATGACCCTCATCTGTAACCCTCTGTTTGGAGTCATCAGTCCTTCTCTTTGAAAACAATCCATGGACAAAAATGAAACCCTCAAACTGCAGCTGAGCAATTGAATTCATTGGAACACTGTGCTTTTTTGAGAGATGTAATAGCACAAACCAGAATATCTGTTATTTCCATTCGAGCTTCTCCTTTCCCACAGCTCCTTGGTTAGCTCCATTTCTGTGACACCCTGCGTATTTACAGGCTTGGGAGGAAAATGAATCTGTTGGCACTGAAACACGTTTGCTGCCTTTCTGCCCATCAGCGGCTCTTGCCAGGAGCGTGGCAGGCCCTGCCTCTCACCTGCTTCCAGAAGACAGCATGGAGCTGCTGGGAAGCTGCCTTCTTGTTCGGGTGCTTCCGTCACTGTCACGAGCATCGCTCTGTGGTGGCTGCAGTGACTTGTGCTGCAGTTGGTGGGATGTGTGTTGTGTGTCTGCACATGCACAGCCTCACGCACCCACTGCTCATTGAGGTACCATTGGGGCTGTGATGCCAGGTCCTGCCTCTGTGCCTGGCACTGAGCACCAGATGGAGGTGAAGCCCCTCTGGGCTGGCTGAGTGCTGCCTCCTGTTCCCCAGTGCTGCAGCAGAAGGGCCATCCCTCGGCCGTGCTGCAGGTTGGGTCATTTTGACGGTGTCTGCTCCAGCTTGTGCTCCTTGGCCACGTGTGTGTGGTGGGGAGTGGCTGTGCACTTGGATGTGCTTTTCAGGCAGTGTGATGTTCTAAATGACTGTGGCAGCATTGCTTGATGAAGGAAATGAATAAAGGGCTCTTTGGCACAGAGCTTTTATTTGCGGAACAGGCTGATGTTGCACAATGAGCTTCCCTCTTGCAGGAATAGCTTGTCTAACATCATAGAGTTTTACTGGGGCTCACTACACGTGTAAAATTCAGTGCAAGTTCTCAGCACATCTCCATTGTTTATCCTGATTTTTTTCCCTTTAAAGCTCTTTAATGTAGGGTTGATTTTCTGGATGTTAAGGTTTGCAGCAAAGGTGGTTTCTTCGTGGGTGAAGAGCCAGAATTCCCTCTTATTTGTAGAAGGAAATATGTATCTATATTGATTTTGTTAGCTCTGTAGTGTTGAGTTCTAGTAATTATTTCCCTGCATCTGAAGAAACCTCTGGGCAAATACAGCCCTCAATCCTGTAGGGGATTTTTGCTGGTAATCTCTCTTGTATAGATTTGGTTTTAGAGAAAGCATATGGAGCTCCTCTGTATTTCTAACAATTCAGATCAGGTATTTTTCCCTGGAATAAGGGCTGCACAAGCCCTTTCTTCGTCATTTTAAGTGGCTGTTAGGAAGATTAAGAGCTACATATGCTTTCTTTAAACTTGCCGAAAAGGAGATTCTGCTGGTGAAAATCTGTTGCAAGACTGAAAAGTGTTTTTGCCCAGAGGGTTTCTCAGAATGGGGGGTTATAATTATTTGAACTCAGATCTTCTCAACTAGTGAAGTTCAGACAGATGTAATACAGAGAAGTCTGTTCAGGAGACACATTAAAGTCAGCTCTGTGAAGCAACTGAACTGGCTGCGATGTCACTTTTCATAGAAGGGAAATCTTAACAAATCTCTGCACTTCTATTATTCATTTTTTTCTTCCATAAAGCAGCTGTGATAGATTTCAGTGCCAAATCATTATTTATGATAAAGTAGCACCTGACAACCCCACGTGTGTCTGGGCCTTTGTGGTACTCAGCATCCAGTAGAAAAGGTGAGAATCTGTAGCTTAAAAGGATGTGAGGAAACAAGGATTGGGGGGAAGGAAGCAAAGCCAGAGAGTGACTTGTCTGAGAACAACTGACCAGTCATCGTGACCATGAGACTGTAATACCTTTTGACTTCATTTTTATTTTGGCTATTTAATATTTCTTTTTATTACTTGTATTTTGTATTTCTTATTTATTTAGTGGGTTTGTATCAATTTTATATTGTTTGACTTTAATATCACTTTCTCCTTCACTGATGCAGCTGTCTTACAGATGAGAAAGGCAGTGGGAAATGAATATTAATTTGTACTTTTCTTCATGAAAACAAAGTAGACCCTGTGCAAGTAAAGACCTATGCAAGTGCCCTCATCTCAGGCACCGAGGGGGTCAGCACCTGCATGAAGTCTGTGTCTTTTTGATCTTGTAGGTGCTGCACAGACAGCAGTCCCAGCCTGCAAAGGAGAATTCCCCACCTAGAGAAGAGGCTCCTCCTCCACCTGCTGAGGACAGTTGTGCCAAAAAGCCAAGATCCCGTACCAAGATCTCTTTGGAAGCTCTCGGTATCCTTCAAAGCTTTATCCACGATGTGGGTCTCTACCCTGATCAGGAAGCCATCCACACGCTCTCTGCTCAGCTGGATCTCCCCAAACACACCATTATCAAATTCTTCCAGAACCAACGTTACCATGTAAAGCACCACGGGAAGCTAAAAGAGCATTTGGGAACGGTGGTTGATGTGGCAGAGTACAAGGATGAGGAGCTGCTGACGGAGTCGGAGGAGAATGACAGCGAGGAGGGCTCCGAGGAAATGTACAAAGTGGAGCCTGAGGAGGAGAACCCCGACAAAAGCAAGGCAGCTCCAGCGGACATCGACCAGAGATAATGTGAGACAGGAGTGCAGAAAGCAATACCTTGATCCAAGGATTTTCTGGTTTTATCTCTAATTTTTTTTCTCTTTTTACTTTTTGTTCGTTTCCGTTGCGCATGATCCATGTGCAAACCGAATGAATTCAGCATTGCCCGATCAGACATCGCCTTGACACAGACACTCGAGTGTTACACTTCCTACGTTTGACTGAAGTAATCATTGTAATCACATAGGATTATGCCTTCATTAATCTTGCACTTATGAAAGGGACATCTAGCAAGTAAATGGGAAGAAAAAGTCCTATGAAATCAATGAAGGAAAATTTACAACTCTGTGTGTATATATATATATTTACATAAAATATATATATATTAAAATTGCATGGGACGGAACTTTGCAACCTGAAAGTATAGACTGTGAAATGAGTTCTTTAAAGATGAGACTTGTTTATGTATTAAAACCACTTCACAATGAGTTGCTTTGGCTTTTGATAAACTGCCGCCTGCTCTCAGGGTGTGGTGACTATTTTTGAATTCCTATTTATTTTCTATGTTTATCCCTGATTTATTTTTTTTTTCATTATTATATGGCTTCCTATCTGGCAACTTGATGGGTGATTTTTGAGGTATGTATTTAAGGATGTAAATCAACACTGCCAAAAAAAATGAAAAGAGGAAAAAAAAAAAAGAGAGAAAATGGAAAAACGAATCAGGGCACCTTAAAAAGAAAACTAGTAAGTTAAAGTACTTTGAACACAATGCACACTTAAAAGGATACAGCATGTTCCACTCTCCAGACAGTCCTTTCCTAGTGAACAGATGAATTTCATGGGATTCAGAATGACTAAACCTGAAATTCAGTGCATAGAAGACTTGTCTGTTGACGAGGTCTTTATAGAGAGAAGAAAGATAACATGTTGAGATTTGATGTATGGAATTCATACTATGAACCACATTTTACTGTGGATTTTATTTACCTGTTCTCTGTTTCAGATCTCAAAATTTATGAGCTTCCTTCTTGTTGTTGGTTTTGTTTATATTGAGGTGAAACACACTCACACAAGTGTAAAGTTACATCGGACACAAAACGCCACAGTCCCAGCCACCCTGTCCAGGTAGATTGCTGACAGACAGAGGGTTTGTTCTGCTGACTTCCCGCTCGCCCTTCTCGCCAGCCCTCCTCCCTCCCTGTGTTCCCAGTTTAGCCGGGCTTCCTCCGTGTCACGCGTTTTGTGCCAGTGAAATGAAGCGTTTTCAGCCGCGGGTCCCCCGGCTGCAGCCCACCCCAGGGCTCGGTGCCCTGGGCTCCCTGCTGCGGGGGGCCCTTTGCACCCATCCACCTCCTGCCGAAGGGTTTCGCAGCAGCCTAGCTGGCAGCTACGTTACATAAAGCAGAGCTAATACCAACTGACTCTTCAGTGGCATGAGCACTAAAGCTGCAATTTCCTATAGCATCCACCCGTTCTGAGGCATCATGTCGAAAGAGACACCAAGTAGCATTTCCTTTCCACTTCTGTGCAGTGATTTCCGAGACAAGACCTCACCTTTGCTACTCGTGCAGCTGGATTGATTTCAGACGCCTGTTCAAACTGCAGTCATAGTCGCACCAACAAGGCTTTGGGGTTTTTTCCTTCTTTTTTTTCACATGGGCTTTTTGTGTAACCTTGACAAAGACCTCATGCAATATCACTTTGAAAGTTACTTTCTGTTTACTACACCAGGCAATGTAATATAACTGTTAATACTATTTATATATTTGAAAGGTATAAAAGGTAGGAGTTAAAAATGAAAAACGAACCTCTACATGTAGATATTTCCTCAGAGCAGACAATATACAGGGAGAAGACGTTGCAATACAAGCTAATTCTAGCTGATCAGTAACCTCTGGAGTTTTTAAGGATTTTTTCAGAACTAATGTTTGAAACATAAGAGTATCTCTGCATAAATTGCATATACCTTTGCAAAATGATGGTGGGTTGCTTACTTAATGCCCTTTTTGCTCTTCATCCTTTATTTCTGTAGTATGCTGCAGCTTTAATCAGAATTTCGATGGTTGCTGCTTTATGTTTCTCTCAGAGCTACTCTTTCAAAACTGTCGTCTTATCCTGTAGCTGAAATCACTCCATACATTTGAAAGGAAACTGAATTTTGCCACGCTCCGTAAGGTTGTTCATCTGATGATGGCATCAACATTTGGTATCTTTTACACTTCAACCAAAAATTTTATTAGGTATTTTTTCAATGCTGAGTCTTGCCTTTTTATTTTTAATTTCACTGCCAATTTTGCAGTGGTTCTAAGTGAATCTGTGGGCATTTTAGCCTGTGGTCTTGCCAGAACTTTGCGAATTACAATGCATATATGTCTATTTATTCAATATCCATCATATAATATCTATTTGGAGAAAGAAACTTTTCTTGTAGTGCCTCTTAACAAAGCACAATTTTCCGCCTTTTTTTGTGAAATAAAAAGTAAAAAAAAGTAAAAAACAAATTGTGTTTTATTGCGGTATCAACAATGTGAATAAGGATTAACATATTGTAAATGTTCTTTTTTCCATGTAAATCAACTTTATCTTTGTTATCACTAAGTGATAATTAATTTTTAACTTATGTGCATTGTTAGGCTGTTAGAATTTTTTGGTTGTTGAAATAAAAGGCATTCAATAAATATGACTTAATTTGTCAAGTAATTTACTGGGCCTTTTTTCTTTTCTGCTAAGTCCAAGTGGAAGGTCTGCAAAATGAAGGGGCTGTATCTGCGTATCAGCAAATGAATTGATGGGTGTTACTGTAAACCTGCAGGAGCCCCCTGCGGTCAGCACAGCTCATCTGTTGTGTCCCTGGCTGCTTTTGGACACGTGTGTTCACAGGCAGAGTCTCCAAAGGGATGAGTAGGAGGGAGTGGGTGCCATCACCCCTTCGGAGAACACACTCGAAACGCACACATGGAGATCCGCTTCCAGCCTGCTGTCTTCTTTTGCTGGTAGATTTTTTCCTGTTTATAATTAAAAAGCCACAAATGACTGCGTGTCAGGAAACTTTTGGAGCACACATGTCCATGGTTAATGGACATAATAAAAAGCTTTATTATATTTATAGCAGGGCATCCTACTGAGTGTCTAGAGGAATGCCGGAAGGATTGATGTATCTGAGAAATGTGTGAAATGATTTTGGGGAGAATACAGATAAATGGAAAAAATTGCTCAAAGTTCTTAAGCTAACAAAGTGGTGAGTGTCTGGATTCAGTCCTAGCTGACAGATCATATACTGCACATCAGACTGGAGTTGTCTAGGAATTGAGGTAGAGCAGTTTTTAAAAGCATTTATTATTTTTCTCTAGTTCCGATTCAATAGTTCTTTTTGTGGCTTATTTACATCCTATATAAAACCTCTGTGCTCTGGAGTAAAAAATTAAAGAATAAACACATCTTTGGATATCCAGCCACCTGCTTGTCACTGGAATATAATTGGAGACCAAGTAAAGACAAGTGTCTGTCTGACTGCTCAGGGAATACCTGAAGAGCCAGTGTGGGCCCCTGGAAGCTGTGCATGGCAGTGTTTGGTTGAGTGCTGTTCAGTGAGGTGCACAGCTGCTCTCCCTGCCCTGATCTCTGAGGGGGCCCTGGGGTGCCTGTGCCCCTGCTGAGGGAGCAGTCAGCTGGTGCAGGCAGATAGAACCAAACCGTCTCCAGGCCAGAGGTGCAGCCTCTTTGTGTCAGGAAAGGGCTGTAACTCACAATGCGCTGGTGAGCTGCTGTGACTAACAATGTGCTGTAACTCACAACAGCCTGGTGCTGGTGAGCTGCTTCAGCTCCCAACAGTGGGCACAGTCCTGCTGCGCGAGGCAGGCCGGCCAGGCTGGGGCTCCGCGGGTCTCTCTCAGGGGGCATGAACTGGCCATTGATACTGCACAGGGCAGATGCTGTGAAGACGCTGATGGTGTTGGATTGGGTGTCCTTTGCTGCCTGCCAGTGGGACAAGAAACAAAAGGAGAAACAGCTCTCACTTCACTGATAGGCAGTTTTATACATGCACTCTGTGTGTGTGTATAGCTAAACAATATCTAAGGAAAGACACACTCACACACATGTATTTTAATTGAGGGGAAAAATCCTATAAACATATGGGTTCTTCAAAACCGTAAAAAAATACCATTTAATAGCTGCTATAGCAGAAATATTTCTATTAATGCTTCTACTCCTCTATACTTTACATGCTGCTGCTCCTATTTGTTGTTCTTGTTTTAGTCATCCAGACATATGTATTTCCAATTTCAAACCTGTATGAGTGAAAAATAAACATTTTAAGATTAGTTTAAGATGGTTTTATGAACATACTGTCTATTGCCTAAAGTTCATTATAGCTTAGATAACAATATCCACTCAATCTCTTCCCATTTACTTAGTAACCAATTATTTGCTCTAGTCTAAATGGATTAGAATCCTTTATTGATGAAATTTTGTTTCCATCCTGAACCTGTTAAACAGGGAGGATAAAAGGGATAAACATGGAGGGATACATTTGACAGTGAGCAAATGGCACCTTAAAATCATAAACGAGTCATTACAAAAAATCCCCACTTACAATATAAAGTGCAGTGATTAATTAAAGATGCAGTTTTAACTTATTTATATCCATTAAAAAATCATACCGGTTTTAACACAAAATAACATGAGCCAAGTCATCCAGGGGAGAGATGTGCTGGCAGCCTGAGACTCGGGGAGCAGGCAATGTGACAAAGCCAACAGGGAACAGCAAATGCAGGCCAGCCTTGAAACCTTTGGAAAAGTTCACAGAAGCAAGGATGGAAGGAGGTGGCTCTGGCATTCCTGCCAAGATCCCCTTCTTGCTCATATACAGACAGTTCAGGAGTGTGAAAGCCCCATCTCACTGCGATGGCAGGAAACCTGTGTGCTCACTCCTTGGCTGCGGTGCCGGCGGTGGGGAGCTTGCCAGCCGGAGAGCGTGCTGCGGGTGAGTCAGCCCCACCTCAGGCAAAACGATGAGAGGGGTGAGGGAGAGGCAGCGGCGCCTCGAGCTCAGATTCCTGCAGGCTTTCCCCTCCTTCCCGATTGTCGTCTACTGATAGCCAAATGCTGCTCATGCTCCACTGGCGGGTGTGCTCCACTGGAGCGGGGGGGAAGAAAGGTGGTGGGAGACAAGGAGAGGCTCGGACGCCACTCGGGCTCCGGAGCTGTGCTGCTGTTCCCCGGGCCGCTCTGGCTGTGTGACAGACTGCCCTGCTGCTGAGCAGCTCCCCTCTGCCGGGTCTTCCGTGCACACACACACCAGGAGCACCATGCCCCAGCCTTGGAATCGCGGCCTGGTCTGCAGGTCAGTGCATGCTTTAGCCAAGAGTCATCCCCCTCCACCCTGTGCTGGTGTGTGGGGAGCTGCTGCCCGTTCCTCCTAAGAGGAGTGGTGTAATTTACCCTTCGGAGGGGTCCGGTCTTGATTTGAAGACCTCGGGACCTGGAAAAATCTACTGCTGCCCTCAGTAGTTTGTTTGAACGGTGTTTTCTCCTCTGCTAAATCTGTACTACATTCTAAGGGGATTTGTTTGGCTTTCCCTTCCTGGTTTTGTTTTTTGTTAGGCTTTTCTCTTCTGGGTGAAAGTCCCAGGTACAGGAGGATGCTTCTTCCCCTCTGAAGTAGCTGTTCTGACCAGATGAATTTTCTTCAATTGGGGCTGACTGTGGCTATTTCAAGGAAAAATCTGCTTTGGGGAGTGACAGAATTCCCTTCTAGGCTGCCTTTGAGAGTGCATCAAGATAATACAGCAAGAGAAGCGTTTTAATAAAGAAGCTGCTTGCTGCTTGTGAACCTTGAAAATGCACAGGTACTACCTGTCACTCTTTAATTTACATAGTTTTATTCTGCATATATGCAGAATACATACACAACTGTAGCTTTTCATCTCACCTCATACCTGGATCAGTATAGATAGGGCTCTTCAGCCTGAGGGATGGGTCAGGTGCCTTCAGACAAAAATCACAGCTCTATTGAAGTAAAACGTATGGTTTTGCTCCATAAGGTGGCTCTGAGATCCAGACACAGGAAAGATAGTGGCAAGGGGAAACCAAAGAAGATAATTTCTCCTTTGTCTCATGCATTGTTTTGGCACTTGGGCAAGAAGGGGATTTTGTAGTTCTGGGGCCATGTTTGAAAGTGCTTCATGCCGCTGGCACTGCCAAGACCTGTCATACATCCCCCCTTCTAGTTGACCAGGCTGAGACCCAGGTCAGCTCCTTTGCTGGCGAGAGCTGCGGTGAACTGAGCAACAGGCAAAGGGAACAAACCTGATCACTGCTCACTGCTGAAGTGAGACCAAGGATGAGTGCGCACAGTGGGTGGCTCTGAGGGCTCCATGCTGTAGGCATGGGGAGGTTTCCAGACCTGCACCCATTACAGCACCAGACCAAATGTGCCACTGGCCAATATTTCCCAGGCACAACTAGGGGCTTTCTGAAGGATTGATTTCCTTCAGGGTGGAAAGTGCCAGCCAAACACAAGTAACTGCACATGAGTGGACCACAACCCTTCTGAGACAAGAAGAGCTACAGAAATACTATGTCCCCTCTCCGTGCCCCTGCGGAGGAAGACATCAACCTCGGTCTTGTTGAGGTGTCACCAGCAGGCCTGTGCCTGCCTGTTTCTAAACCCACGTTCTGCACATCTGTTAAAGCTGATGTTTGAATGGATGTGCCTCATGCCATGGTAGGAGTGTGAAGTATAAAGTTAATGACTAGCATTGCCCTAAAGGGCAACTGCTCCCAGAAAAGCTCTTTTCTAATGCAGTTCTCATCTGTTTCATATCACACTCCTCTGTGCACTGTAGAGCTATTAAGGTAGCATGAAACAGTACTGGAGGTAATGTCACACCCTCCTCAACACCCAAAACACAGCTGAGCTGTTTTGTCCACTGTGTTTTTCTTTTACAGGGGTGGAGGTGGGAGAAAGAGGATGCTGGAGGAACACCATTCAAGGTTGCATAAGCTGGCATGAAGCTGAGAGCAACAGAGCTGCTCTGTCACATCCTCAGGAAGTCTGCTCCCGGGTTGAAATAACTGAGCAACCTGAGCATGAGTGGCAGTGCCTGAGCAGAAACAACCACCACAAGGTCCCCAAACCCTTTCCTTACAAACTAACAAGAGAGGTGACCCCTCCATGTCCCAAGTCTATCCTGGTCAGTAGGAGCTCATGCCCTTGGCTTTGAGAGGAGAGGGACCAGCTCCTTCTTGCCTTAACAGACTGTTCCTTGCTCACACAGCCTTAGTCCCTCTTTTACCACATGACGTAAGTGTATCCTACACTCCACACGGTCCCAGCAATCTATGATCAGAGTTGACCAGAAGAAATGTTTGGTATGTATTACATCTCAGGAGAGGATAGACACAGCAGACGGACATGAAGGGGACTCTTGCAAGGACAGCGGAGTAGGTCATGACCAGCAAATGCAGTCCTCCACCAGGAGGTTCAGCCACCAGTTTCACAAGTTTCCTCTGTTTGTATTTAAAGGCTATTTTCCTCCTCTATTTGTATTTAAATTCGTATTATTCTGCTGTTGCAGAATATCATTTCCTTAATGGATCTGTTTTCACAGGCCATTTAGCATCATTTGTTCTGTGTCAACATTGTCCTTTCATTTAGTTTCCCCCACCCAGCGTCCCCTCCTGACCTCTGGCCACCCATCACCCAGTACATTCATAGACAGCAATTACACCTCCTGCAAGCTGAGCTCCACTGTGCCAAGCCAGCCCAGCCCTGTCCCATCACGGCCATCTGTGTCAGGCTGGTACTGAAATGAGAGGCAAGCCTGCTGTTTCCAGCACTTGCCCAGCCAGTGCAAGGCTCCAGGCCGAGTGTGCCATCCTACCCCCGTCACCACAGCCAGAGAATCAGAGTCATAGAATAGTTAGGGTTGGGAAGGATCATCTAGTTCCACCCCCCCTGCCACGGGCAGGGACACCTCACACTAAATCGTGCCACACAAGGCTCTGTCCATCCTGACCTTGAACACTGCCAGCCCTGAGGCACCCAGTGGCTCCTCACATCTCAGTGGGTACACCTGGCTCTGGAGGCACCGGGGCTGCCCACATGTTCCCGCTCTTGCGTCGAAGCCATTTAAAGACCACAGAAGGCTTTCCAGAGCCCCTACAGCCAGCACAGGGAGAGCTGCTTGCAGCCCAATGCTCTGCCCCCCATCCGGCCATGGGCACCTGCCCCCCATACCTCCCCCTTACCCGCTGCCCCTGCATGCCTGACAGACCACAGGCGCAGCCAATCAGGAGCGGTGCTGCTGGTGCCCCAGCCAATGGGATGAGGAGGAGCCAGGGTGGGCAGAGTGGGTTTGCTTCTGAGGCGCTGTGGTGATCGTGGGGGCAGCCATTTTATCCGCCCTGGTGCCCGTCTTGGTTGTGCCAGTCACCCATGGAGGCCAAGCTGATGGGACCCTCCAGCACTGCCACTGCCAGGGCAGGTCCACCCTGCCCAGGTTGCCTGCCTGCAGAGCTGGGGATCTGCCCGGCATGAGGGCACCAGGCTCTGTGTGGTGGTGCGGGCGCAGCACTGTCCCACCAAGTGCCCTGACAGGCTCTGGCAGGGTGCTTCAAAGGAGAAGCTCGTCCCTAGAAGAAAAAGAAGTGCTTGCAGCTGCCCCAGTAATGAATGGCTGAGACACAATCCAGCACAAAGGCAAGCCGTACTGCAGCTCTTAGAAAACTTCCTCAGCGCACAAGGGAGAAAACAAAAATGCCCCATGCAAGTGAGGTAATGAAAGACCGCAACAAACAGCTACCAGCGAGAGAAGCACATGTATTAATCACAACTGACTTGGAAGGTAGCTGGAGCCATCAACTTTAAATGCACAGAGATGACAAAACATGGGTTGTGAGCAATACAGGGCACAAACCATGGTGCAGTTATATGGTGGGGGCCAGCTCCTTCTGCAGGGAACGAGCCCCAGTGTAATGCGGGCAGGTGAACAGCATCATTCAGTCCTACATGGCCACAGGTGCTAGCTCCCCTGCCTGGGATGCCACAGCCAGTCGTGCCGATGTGCCTGGGGCAGACAGTGCATTCCACACTGGAATGCGAGCAGCACCAGGGGTCTGAGGGAGGTGACCCCACCTGCACCAGTCTGCAGAGACCGCAGCTTTGCCCTGGCTGGGCACAGTCCCCACCACAAAGAGAGAGGAGCTGTATGTGGCCGTTTTACCTTTATAGTCCCCTGAATGCTGAATTGGGACATGTGGTGCTGCCCCACGACAGCCCTGGAAAGGAAAGACCTGAGAAGTCCTTCAGCTGCTACAAACTCACAAGGCTTTAGGGGCTTCTTCAGGTCTCCCATGCATGTAAAGCCACCGAGATTCATCCCATGACATTTTAGTGCATGTTCTTTTTCCTCTGGCTGACTTCTGCTGTCACTGTGTATGGCCGTGAAGCTCTCCCAGCCTTTGGCGAGACTCTCTGCCATTCTAGTGCCTGGTGTATTTTATCTTAAAGGCTTTGTGATCTTTCCTTCTTTCTTGTCTTTAAAAATGTGTGTGTGTCTGCTGGGTGAATGTTGGTTTCATAATTGATGGACATGGTCTTGGCAATCTCCTTTTTAAGAGCCATTCCTTGTCACATAAATATCATCTATCAGTGCCCGCTGTCTTTATAGCGATCTTGAGCAAACAGTTTTATTTCCAATCAGGACATCACACATTGATCTAAACACTCATCTGTAATGGATCAATTTACATTAGGAGAGCACTATTGTAGCATCGCTGTTCATTATATTGAAAGAAGTGTATGTTTAGTTACAGGCTAAAATCAATTAAACAACCCTGTGCCTTTTGCTGTGAGAGAGTCAACAAGCCAGTCTGTCTTGGACAATTATCCAGCTACAGCTCCTTAAAAAAAGGTCTTCCAACATAGCCGCCTTCCTCCTGAGTTCTTGGTTTCTCCTTTAGAGATGACTTCCACAATGTTTAACTTGTTGTGCAGTCTGGTAAAGCACTCTCAGCTAAAACGCACACAGGAGAAAGGAAGGCAGTTTTGCTGCTGCTGTTGTGCAGGACATTTTCTCTGAGCCACACAGAGTCACGTATTCAAAAGGGAAACCTGCACTTTCACCAGAAGGCTGCCTGACAACGCATTGTGGTGTATAGGGGAGATGCTGAGAAACGTAGACAATGCTGTTTGTGTCTTCATGGGTGAGACTGTTAGCTCCAAGTAGCCCTGACTTCAGGGGAGGAGAAACGGGAATGGGGAGGCAGGGAGGAATCTGTACATTGCTCTGCTGTTTCTTGCCTTACTGCGAGAGAGGAGACTGCAAAGAGTGCTGAAGGCTCTCTGACAAAGGGAATGCGATTTCAACTGATGTAGCTGCAGGGAGAGTAGGAACCTGCAATTTCAAAAGCAAAACACATAGGGGAACTGCAGGGCAATGCAATGATGGGATTTGAGAAGCGTATCTCCTGGGCTCTGAGGCATGCAGCAGTGGTCAATGAAGGAATTACCTGCCCCCTCTGACAGAGGTCAGTGAGTTCGGTGGCAGAAGGAAGAGTGTACTTGTGCCCTGCCTGCCATGCTCTGTCATGGCAGCAGGGCCCGTGACCAGCTGTGCTCTGGTTGCTCTGCCTGGTTACCAGCTGGCCCCTACTGGTCTCAGCCTGATGGAAGCAGCTGGCTGAGCTCGTGGGCTACAGTGAGCCCATAGCCATTGTGGCAGCCCTGAAGAGGCCAGGCCAGCCTCGATACTGCCACACAAGGTAACTGTAATCAGGAATTTTCACTTTTCTTTGCTCAAAACCTCTGATAAACAGGTAAAAGTGATCAGCAGCGGTAGGCTCTTACTTTGTGGCCAGAGTCCCCTCATGACCTGCTAGACCTGTGCTGTAGAGTATTTGCGCAGCCTTCCTGTTTTATGTGTGTATGTGTATGCATATATGGTTTTTTGGCTTGACACTTTGCTTACTCCTTCTCTACCACTCAGGCTCTTCCAGCCTTTGTCTTACTCTTTCATTACATGCACCAAACGCTGCTGCAATGCTAATAATAATAATGAGAAGGAAGGAATAGCAGATATTACAAAGCTTATTAAGAAATTGATCGTTATTTTGCTTTTGAATAAAGAGGCAGACCTCGAAACTGCTGAAGCCATTCAGCTAATTGGTTATTGGCTCTCTTGAGTGATTATATCCACCCTGGTTCCACCAAGTTCAGCAGGTCTTGTGCTGGTCAATTAGCCTTTGGCATTGGGGAAGCGAAATGCTTCATTCAGGTTTTCTCAGAGCCTCTTTGCGTAGCATAAGGTGGACTGAGCAAGAGAAGTTCCCCATGGGCAGTAAGGGAACTTATTGACACTCATGGTCTGAATCCTGTCCTTGAACTAGCACCAAAGGGCATTTTTGCCTGTGCCCCAGCCTTCTGGAAAGGTGGATGATATTAGGTGGAAGAATCTAGCCCAGGGACTACAGTGCAGGAGGGCAGCCAAAGAGAGAAGGTTTTTGGAAGACCACAGTAATTTCCTTCAGTGTGACCTTTGCCCAATGCATACTGGGCCCTGGTTCTCCTGCAGGCTGAGCAGTGCCAGCAGAGCCTGAATGTTGGCTCTTGTGCTGGCTCTGCGGGTGGATGCCCTGTTGCTTGGTCACAGTTGGTCTGCACACTCATTAATCAGCACTGCTCTGATTCCTGCAGCATTACCAAGGCTATGCACAGCTAAACAGCTGACGCCATTTAGTGGCTTTTCCTACAGAGTGCTCAGGCCTGCTTTCACCACTATGGCTTGCCAAAGGGCTCCAACACTTGCGTTGCTGCGATGCAGACCCTGTAATAATAGTTGGTTACATTCAGAGAATTCAGTTCAGATTCTAAAACCTCATCAAATAGTTAATGACCGACTATTTCAACACAGCAGTTCCTGCAAGACTTGGGAGAGATGAGAGAGAGGGAGA